>PVJX010004824.1:0-90719 GCA_004027295.1 Dolichotis patagonum
CGATCTTATCTTCACTAATAGTAGCCCCAGGACCTCTTATTCGAGTGGGTTTTTGAGCTTTAGTTTCTTTCTGTGTTGTGAGAGTCTATCTCTCTCTGTTTGGGTCTCTCCAGGGTGTTTTATTCTGGCATTTGAGCTGTCTATCTCAGAGAGGGTCTCTCTCCTGCTACCTACCAGTCCGCCATCTTGTCTCTTCTCCTTTTTTTATAATTTTGAAGCACTCTTACTAGTTACACAGGCTGTGCTTGAATTTGTGCACATCTTCCTGTTTCAGCCTCCCAGAGTACTGAAACTTAGAGGTATGCATCACCACACCCAGCTTATTTTAAACATTTTTTAAGTATGAAGTTCAGTGGTATTAAGTACATTCACATTATTGTACAGCCACTACCACATCCATCTCTAGGACTATTCTTATCTTCCCAAAATGAAACTGCATCCATTCAATATTAACTCTCTATCCCTCCCTCTCTCATCCCCTGTGACCACCATTCTAATTCCATCT
Organism: Dolichotis patagonum; assembly: GCA_004027295.1. Lineage (NCBI taxonomy): Eukaryota > Metazoa > Chordata > Mammalia > Rodentia > Caviidae > Dolichotis > Dolichotis patagonum. The sequence goes on from PVJX010004824.1 coordinate 506, forward strand.
CAGCATATTTACCTAGTGTAGATATCTCAAATGCGTGGAACCATACAGTAGTTGTTGGGTCTCTCTGACTGAGTGACTTCTTACTTCACTTGGCACTGTGTCTTTTTAACAATCTTGTTCGAACATTAGTCATACAGATTGTTGTCTGAGTCTTTGGGGATTCTGCAGGCTTATGAAATTATGATGCCTAGCCATTTCTGATCATTGATACTACCTGTGTTTTGGTTAAGATGATAAAAGATGTTTTCTTCCCTACACTTGTAACAGAAAGTGTTCTGTAAGCATTCTGCTGTTTGCACAAATATGTGGAAGCATTTCTTCAGTTTTTAGTATAAAAGCAATACTTTAAAAAATTTAGTGTACTGAACTATAAAAAATGAGAAGTCTCTTATTGTAATCTCTTTTATTCTAGTTTACAGAGGTGAAACAGTTATAAGTTGGTAAAGAATAGAATTGAAATTAATCATAATTTTCAAAGTTAATACTGATATTTTTTAATTAAACAAAAGAGACAGTATAGTGCCAGGTGTGTTGGCACACGCCAATAATTCTGGCACTTTAGGAGGTTGAGTCAGAGGAATCTTGTTTGAACCTGGGCAGCTTTAATGACTTAAAATACAAATGAAAAAAGAGCTAGAGATGAAGCTCAGTTCAAGGGTTCTGGAGTCAGTTGTAATAGGTGTCTAGAAAAAGCAAAAAGGTAGTGTACTACACCCTTGGTCCTCACAAGTGTCATGCATTACTCTGCAGTCCTCAGCCAGGGTACACATAAGACTGTTCCCTCCAAGACTTGAGGAGGAAGGGTCCCCTTTTCCAGGTTCTCATCCCAACAGAAGTTCTTTTTTCTAATTTGTAACACATTGGTGCCACTCTACCAGAGCAGTCAGTTAGCAGGTTTTCAACAAGGATTAGGTCAGATTTTCTTAATGTATTTATTTTATTTTATCTCTTCAGTTTTTTTTCTTAATCTAGAGTGGTTCCCTGGGCAGTTTTTTTTAAAATACAATTAATTTTTCTTTCCCATATTTTTTTACCATAAAAAGTTGAAAGATTGCCAGGTTTGGTGATACATGCCTATAATTCCCTCTACTCAAGAGGCTGAGGCAGGAGAAGCACAAATTCAAAGCTTAAGCTGGGCAATTTAATGAGACCTTGTTTCAAAATAAAATATAAAGGGCTGGGGATGTAGCTTGTTGTGAGGACCTGGCTTTAATCCCTAGTACTGCAAAAAAATTACAAGTTGAAAGGCATTGTGGCAAACACCTATGTATTGATCACCTAGATTATCTGTCATTCTGCTGAAAGATTTTCTCTTTTACTTCCTGCTCTTTAAATAATAATTACTATTATTATTTTGTGTATACACACACACACATTTAAGGGCTTTTAAGTGGTATTTTAAAATCAGTTACGACCAGGTATGGTGATGCCTGCCTGTAATCCCAGCACTCAGATCCTTGAGAGGATCATTGCGTGGTGGAGACCAGCCTGGGCTGCAAAGTGAGCTCAAGGCCAGCCTGAAGTGCAGAGTGAGACCTTGTCTCAAAAAGACAAAAAATAAAATAAAATCAGTTGCTGATGTGATGGCATATGCTTGGAGTCCCATCCTTCAGGAGGCTGAGGCAAGAGGATCTCACAGAGTTCAAGGCCAATGTGAACTACATAGCAAGACCTTGTCTCAAAAAAAAAAAAATCAGTTACAATTGTTTGCTTTTTGATACTGAAATTTTCCCAGATTTGACCAATTTGGGTATGACCCCCCCCAATTAATCTTTGTGTGCTTTCTTGTTTCTTGAAGTGAGCTGCTCAGTTTGCTTTGGACTTCCTCGGACCTGGAATGTATTTCCTTTTCTGTTTTGTTTCATTTGTTTTGAGACAAGGTCTTGCTATCTTGCCAAGGCTGGTCTTGAGCTCCCAGAGTCAAATAATGTTTCCACCTCAGCCCATCAAATGATGGCCCTGCAGGCGTGTGCCCTGATGCCTGGCTTAAACCCAGTTTTTAGATCAAGGACCATCTTAGGGCTCAATATGTTCACCATTACTACCAGCACACTACCCTTGAAAATTCTTTTACTGGCATCTGGGTGAAAAAGAAAAGGAGCTGGAAATGGGCACTTCTTCCTCTGTTCTCTTCTTGGCAGACCTTTTTTACTTGTTACAGGACCCTTTGCTGACACTGGACAAGAACTGGAGAGAAAAGAGTTGAGTGAGAATTAGAATTAGATACCTAGCCTGGATGGGGTCATCCTACAGATCTGCAAAAGCAAGGGGAGAATGCTAATGAGCAGGAACCTCAGTTACCCTGTAGGCTACTAAACACCCAGGCTATGGTGGCCACTTTGAGATCATCCCCAGTGCGGTTCTGTTGCCAGGTGAAGAGCTTGAATAGTTAATGTGGCTTAAGTCTGGGTGGTGATGCATCAGTGTGTATTCATTTACTCTACACGGCTTACCCGCAAAGTAATTTAGTAATGATGTACCAAAGAGACAAGGCTGGTGGGTTTGTAAGAGGAGAGTCTGCTTGTAAGAAAACATGGCCTGTTCATCAGTCTTGCCGTTGGCTAAATAAAATCAGCATAACTCAGTTGGCTCACAGACGTTTATATTACCTCAGGTTATAAAAAACAATAATTAGCAGAAGATCCTTCATATTTCATATATTTACTATTACCAGAGTGTTTTTAATTTTAATTGTGAACATATACTTTTTCCTACTTGCTATTCATAGCTTTCTTGATGCATAATAGCTACTTATCAGCTGGGAATGTATCTCAGTACTAGAGTTCTTGCCTAGCGTACATGAAGCCCTGGCTTCAAGCCCCAGGAGAGTGGGGAGAACAGCTACTTTTCTTCTAAATTCTCCAATTCCATAGTTTAACCAGTAGCATTTTCAGTGACTTCATCACATCAATCCCTAATAGATGAATGCAGAAGCATTTCCATTCATCACTATGTCCGTTGCTTTTGTTTGTTTGTTTGTTTGTGACAGGGTCTTGCTGCTTAGCCCAAGTTGGCCTTGAACTCACTGCAGTCCTGCATGCTGGGATTGCAGGCATGCACCACCACTCCTGGCCATTGCTTTTTTAAACTGGCAAACAAGGGTTGGGGATTTAGCTCAGTGGCATAAGTGCCTGCCTGGCAAGCACAAGGTTGTGAGTTCAGTCCCCAGTTCCAAAAAATAAAATAAGCAAGCAAGCAAAAATAGAAATCCAGTGTAATTTTTTCCACAATAATTACTTAATTTATTATTTTTGTTAGTATTATTATTATTAGTACATGTTTAGTGCATAATTACATTCATCATAGGGAGGTGGTACATGTACATAACATTTAATTCTTTTTACATTCCTTTTGTAATTATTTAGTTTTTTTTTTTTCTTTTTTGGTCTTTTTGACACAGGGTCTTACTGTGCAGTTCAGGCTGGCCTTGGGCTCACTTTGTAGCACAGGCTGTTCTTGAACTTGCAAACAGTTCTCCTGCCTCAGCCTCCGAAGTACTGGGATTATAGAAGTGTGCCACCACACTCGGCTTTAACTGGGGACTTTATTTTTGCATTAGAATCAGTGGGCAGGTGTGGGATTTAGAAGCAGTATAAAAGTAACGTCATGTGTTGTTGCAGACTTTGTAATTTTCTGCTGGAAAATCCAGATTATCCAAAGAGAGAAGACAGGATCATTATCAATCCCAACAGCAGCCTACTCGCGAGCCAGGATGATACAAAGGCAAGTGTCCTGTGGAGGTTTTTCTGTCTTACCTGAAACTACTCTACTTTTTCCATCATCTCTATGCTTTATTGGACACATTTTTTAAAAGCCAGCAAGGAAAATAGGATTTTAAGGTGCACTTCATTGGAATCTCCCACTTTAAACCACTGTGAGTTATATATTTAACTCCTCTTTTATTGTTACTCTTACCTTCCCTTTCCCAAAAAAGTAAGCAAATCTTCCACAATTTTGATTCAATAAAGCAAGTTCCCAAAGTGAAATAAAAATCGCCATGATTCTTTGTATTGTTTTAGTAGGGTTTTTTTGGCATTATAAAAATTTTCAAACATACTGAAAAGTTCAAATATTTTACATTAATCACCTACTGAGTCACCACCAATATTACTATAAAGTTAACATTTTACTATATCAGCTTTACGGTAACCTTCCCTTTCCTTCAGCACATCTTCATTTCTTTACAGAGCACTTCAAAATAAATGGCAGAAACTTTAGTACAGTATACTTCCATATAAATACTTCTGTGCACAGATCATTATTCAGAGCTTGATATCATAATTTGTTATGCTATAAGATTTGTGTACAGTGTATATACCCGTTTAATGGAATCTCATATGAAGGTTAAGCAATTTGATTTTTAAAACCCATAATCATTGTCTTCATTTGTGGTCTGAATTAGCATTCAGTATGCTGTATGCTGTATGCTGAGGGAATGTACAGAATTAACTGCATGAAGATCTAGTAATTGATCCTTCTGCTCCCTACAACTTTTTTTTTTTTTTTATCGGTACTGGGGATCGAACTCATGACCGCACACTTACAAGGCTGGCGCTTATGCCGCTGAGCTAAATCTCTAGCCCCCCTACAACTTTTTTTGGCTATCTCTTTTACTGTACCAAGGAGGAAAAAAAATGACTTTCTGAACATTTTGAGGAGGGAAGATGGCTGAAAGGTTAGATTCAAATAGCTAAGCTTCTATGCTGGTTCTAACTAGTAGAACTAATTTTAGCCTGCACACATGTGGATCTATGTTCCACCACTTCTCCATCCTTGTTACAGGGCTGATAACTTCAAGAGTAATTGTGAAACCAAACAAGATTATCCTTTCCTGAAATACTTAATTGGTAAAATGATTTTCTCCTTTTGGAGAATGCAATATCTGGCATGCTAATTTCATGTTTCTCTTATTTCAGTTGCCTAAAATAGACTACTTTGACTATTCAAAATTGAGTCCGCTTGACCAGCGTTGCTTCATCCAAGCTGCTGACCTCCTGATGGCTGACTTCAAGATGCTCAGCAGTCAGGACATCAAGTGGGCCCTGCACGAGCTCAAAGGACACTATGCAATCACCCGAAAGGTTCTGTCTGTCTTCTTCTGTTGGGGTCACATCCTTAACTGCTTCACACAGTAATACAGAACAATGAGTCATCCTTGCAGAGACTGAGATGATAGTGGTAGCTGAGACTAAGACTTAGTCTGGATAAAGATAATAGATGAGGCATTTGCTGGTCAGGAAGAACTAAAGGTAAAGAAAAGATAGAGTAAAAACTGGGAAATTCTATTTTGTCCTCAAAACAGGTTACAAAGCATCTCCCAGGTAACCGTTTCCAGTTACATGAGGTGAGGTCTGGAAGGAGCCAGGAACATAGTAGTGCCCGTAATGGTGGTTTACTTCAGAAGAGGATAGGCAGCTTCTGACAACTCCCAACATTTTCCTCCAAGTCCCCATTAAGTTAGCACATAAAGAGGCCTGTTCCAGGACATGAACAAGTGCTGGTGACTGGTGGGTGGCACAGGCATGCACAGTTAACAAGTTCCACTACACAGAGTCTGTTGCATCCCAGCAATCAGCCAGATCAGAGCTTGAGTGCAGACATGTAGTTCATTCCTCTTGCCATTAAATCTTCCTGCTGAAGTGCTTGTGATTCCCAACAAAGATTGACCTTCCCCCTCACAAAAGACAAAGATAGAGTTATTCTAATGGTTCAGATTCCCACTGGTCTTTCCTGAAGGAACATGAGTCCCAGGTAAAGGCAATTCATTCTGAATCTAGGTCAAGCCCCACCATTGCCAAGATCCAGGCAACTTTCTCAAGAAACCCCTAGGTAGAATTACTCTGAGGGCAAGAGTTACTACTTTCTGTATCTGAATCTCGTTTCCCATACTGTAACATAGGGAATGCCTCAGTTCAAAATTGAATAAGCTTTTTCCCAAAGTAGCTACCACTATAAGGAATAAGGGTCTGTGATACATAGGCTGTGCCTCCATCCTCACTGGCCCAGGCCGACGCGCAGTGGCAGAGCTCACCCAGAGAGGAGGAACTGCACCGAGAGAGGTACGCCCTCCACAGGCCCAAAGATCTGGTCTTCCATGGTCCATGCTTTTGTGCAGGGTAGGCTTTGTGGCTGTGTTGCAGCTAAGGTAGGCTTTGTGGCTGTGTTGCAGCTAATCAGTAGATCTGCTACAGTCCTGAGGCAGCTTATACACAGGGATTTATCCAGTTGATCTCCTGAGTGCCCTTCACTGGCTTTCATTTTGTGATTTGTGGAATACTTTCTGCTTCGGGAGCTACTCCATTCTGGTGCATAACTCGCTTGTCCCCTGCCTTGTACTTCTGATCATTTATGTTTTTAACGAAGGCATCTGCTTGTGTGGGGGTAGTTTGGGAGTTACCTGAGCTTTGAAATGGGATGACCTGGACTGTCTGAATTAAAGTGTTTAAGAGGACATGCTCTGAGGCAGAAGCTAAAGCATGATGTGACTCCTTCGGATTTAGGACTTGTTCTACAACACATACAGTGAGTATGTATGAGAATTCTGCCCTGTAGTCAGCTACTGTGGTGTGGACAGAGGATATGGCACACCCAAAGATACCTTTGAGTTACATCAGATACCACTGCCTCTCAGTGCTGTCACAAACACTGTGATTGCTCAGGGGAGTTCATGTTCATTGTGAATATTGGGTCACATTTTCCTGAACTTGTCTTTGTTTTTTAGGTACTGGAAAGTGAGCCCAGTACTGCAGTGCCTTGCCCCTGTTTTGTTTGTTAAATTTTTATTGTGAGACAGGATTTTGCTACAAGTAACCAACTTGTCCAAGCTGGGTTCCAACTTACAATCTCCTGCCTCAGTTTCCCAGAGTTTTAGAATAACAGATGTGTTCCACATGCCTGATTTTTCTCACTTTATAATAAACATCTTATGAAGGTTATGACAAGCCCCTATTTACCCATCATTCAGCTTTGGTACTTGACTTGTGCTCATTTTTGTTTCATCTCTGGCCCTACTCATTTTCTTCTTTTCGCTCAGTTTTTTAAAGCAAGTTACAAATTTATTTATGTTTATTGCCATTAGTTAGGCATATAGCACATACAGTGAGTGTTGAGTGATAATGTTGTTTTAAGTGTTTTGTAATCTGTGAGTTCTCACTCCTTGCTTTATTTTTTTTCTTACAGTTTCTTGAGAAAACATGAGTTGTTTATTTTGTAGGTTTTGACAGTCTAGATTTCTCTGACAGCACCCGTGCAGTATCATTAGCTACCCTGTGTCCCCTGAATTTCCTACAAATTGATAGTTAGATGTAGAATCTTCATCAAACATAGGTTAGATTGTATTTTTTTCTTCTTCCCTTTGATTTAATTGCTATTCTACCATTTGTTAGTCTGTGATTGGAGCAAGTGTCTTAAACTTGCTGGGCTTCAGTTTTCCTGTAGTGTAGAATGGATCCCTTGCGGGCTATGACAAGAATTAGAAAATCGTGTATCTAAAGCCATAACACAGTGCCTAGCTTGTGTGAGATTTTAGTAGACAGGTAGGTTCTCAAGGCATCACACTGCTTTTGGTGCACTGCAGGACAATTTTTAACTGTTAGAGCTGTTACGAGAGTCAGTCCTCAGCATCGTATTACAAAAACTCTCAATAGCTCATCTTCTTTAGGTTTGCAGCACTGAGTTCAGGCCAAAGAGGGCTGTCACCTGGGCTGTGTTGATGAAAGACTCCTATAGGTGGATTTGGTGACCCTCATGCAGCCTGCAGTATTTCTACTCCTTTTCATTTTTATTTATTTCTTTTTTTGTTTTGTTTTCTGGTTTTAAACTCTAAAAGAACAAAAATGATGTCTCGGTGCTTTTTTTTTTTTTTTTTTTTTTTGTCTTTTGAGTCAGAGTCTCACAGCCCAGGCTGGCCTCCAATTCACAGTAATCCTCCTGCCTCAGCGTGCCAAGAGCTGGGATTACAGGTGTGCACCACCACACTCAGCCCAGTGAATAATATTTAAACGAGAGGAAGCAGGTAAAGCCTTACCACTCAAGGCAGCATTATCAGTTCATTTCCACAGTTAAAATCAATTATTGCTAAAGTGCTTATGTGTAATTTGCCCCTTTGTGAGCATCTTCCCCTGTTTCCCAGAAGACACTCTGAGCACTTTTCCTCTGTTTCCTCTAAAGTTTGCTTCAGTGTTTTGAGTGAATGCTTATGCTTTATAGATCAGCTTTCAGAACTACTTAGGCTTTGTCTTGTGATAGGTAGGGAACCTACATCTTAACACATACCACACACATATCCTCATCTTTTCAGTACATTTTTTGCTAAATCTGTGTTTTGAGTTTTCTGTAATTATGACATTGTTCACTGCTAGGCAAGTAATATAATTATGTTTACTTCTTTAAATTTTCTGTTTCTCTTAAGAGTTTAAAAGTTGCCTCCATTTTTCCATTTATTTGGAGGTTTGGCTTGGTTTTGTGTTTTGACTTTGCAGTTTAAGTCTTTCCACAGCTGACAGCTCTGACACAGTTCTGTGTTGCCACAGCTGTCGTTTCATCCCTCCATTCCCCACAGTCTCCCCTTCTCCCGCCATTCTGTACGCTGCTGTCACCCTGAAATCTATCTCCCATCACATCATCCCAGGAATTCCCTTAACCTTGCTCCTGGCTTTTCCTTGTGCTCTAAATCCTACCACCGTCTGCTTGGTTTATATACCCACACACGACTGAGCATTCCACAGGGGTGAAAATTATTTCTCTGCCCCAGATGTGGCTGCCTCTTCAAGTCAATTCGTTGATCACATGTCTTAGTCAATGTACCAGGAATATCCTAAAAACAGTACAAGGTCCCTTCTTTTTTGGGTCTTCATACTAGTGGATTATGCCATGTTTCTTAAACTATGCTTGAGACATTTATAGCTAAATGGATGGACCTTGAGACCATGGTCTTTAATCGGACACATATGTGTAAATATTGCATTGTCTCTGATGTGAGAAACTGAAAGTGTAAATAAGAACCAAAATACATAATAGATTTGTGAAATAGAAAGAAATTGTTCAAAAGGGAAGGAGAGATGAGGGGTGGAGAATGGAAGGGAAAAGGAAAAAAAGGATAAAATGGAAACAAAACTTTGTAAATAAGGAGGGGGTGGGGAGAATAGGAAAGAAGAGGAACTAAGACATATCACATACAGGTACATGTTCCCTATGACGAGTGTGATCATTATGTATATCTAAATTATACCAATAAACTTAATTTAAATAAATACACTGAATAGTTATTTTAAAAAATAATAATAACTTCTGTTCTCCTAGGTGGTCATTCTCAGGGTCTCCATGTCCTAGGCCTCCTAGATTTCTCCTGCCACATGGCTTTTATAGTCGTCTTGGTCTCTGCATAGGTGACTGTGCCCATCTCTGGATCCAACCTCTGCCAAGCTCCACAAGTTGGCAGAGTATGGCATCAACATACTCACTGTAGTGTTTCTTAAAAGAACTGTGACCATTATCACAGATATTTTAAAATATTTTTATTAATACTGTATATGTTTGCATTACGTAGTGATTACATTCCTTGTGTGGAGTTAGTACATGAACATAAAACATCTTAATTCCTCTTTTTATCCCCTTCCCCCATCTCTCAGTACCCTTCCCACTTGAGGAAGATGTCTCCTTATTTTCCATTCTCTCTCTTTTATTATGCTCTTTATTTATAATTTAGGTTTCTTGTATAAGAGAAGCCATGTAAGATTTAAGCTTGTCTGTCTGATTTATTTTACTTAACATATGTTCTCAAGGTGTATCTATTTTCCTATATAAAATTTTATGGCAGAATAATACTACATTGTGCATAAGTAACTACATTTTCTTTATCCAGTTATCTGTTGATGGATAGATAGGCCACTTCCAGGATTGAGCTATTATGAATTGTGCTTCTATAAAGAGAAAGATACTGAGAAAACAGAGTTTCCAATCTGTTTTTCGAGGGGTCCGCATACTAATTTGCACAGTGGCTACACTAGTTCACATTCCCAACAATGTAGATTTCTTTTCCGTGCAGTTACTTAATTTCTTGACAATGGTCATTCTTTCTGGGGTAAAATGGAATGTCAGTGTTGTTTTAATTTGCATTTCTCTAATGGTCAGTCATGTTGAGTGTTTCTTTATTAGCCATTTGTACTTTTGTGAAGTGTTTATTTCACTTGCCAATTTTTTTCACATTTTTTGATTGTGTATTTTATTTTGAGAAGTCTAGTTTTGTTAGTTCTTTACATATAGTAGGTATTAGTCCTCTCTCTCTCTCTGAAGAATAGCTAGCAAAAAAATTTTCCTATCCTGTAAGGTTCCTTTTCACTTTGTTGGGTTTTTTTTTTTTTGTTTGTTTCTTTTGCTTTAACATTTAGTTCTTTGATCCATTTTGATTTTAGTTTAGTATGTGGTGAGAGATGTGGGTCTAGATTCAGTCTTCTGCATTTGGATAGCCAGTTTTTCCAAAACCATTTATGAAAGAGGCTATGTTGCCTGCAGTGTATGTTTTTTATCTCTTTGTCAGAGAACAAATAGTGAAATGTGTTTAGGTCATTTCTACATTCTCTGTTCTGTTCTATTGATTTTCATGTCCGCTTTTATACTGGTACCTTACTGTGTCATGTATGTCCTAAAAGTCTTAACACACTGTATGCTTGACTCTCAGAACACTTAAATTACTGTTTGATATATGAATGTGAATGAGCTGAGAAGAAAATATTCAGAGAGCAACCGAAGGAACACTCTTCTTGCACGTCTTGTTCTTCCTAAAGTCCTCTGAGCTTTCTGAGTCCTTCCTGAGGGTTCTGGAGGACGCTGGAGCATGGTTCAGTGGGAGAAGCATGGCTAGCATGCACTAGACCCTGGGTTCCACTCCCAACTTGCACAAGGCACAGGGTTCCACTTCCAGCACTGCAAAAGAAGCACACCACCAGGTAGTTTCCTTCTAAAGAGTTCACAGTCTGGTGGAGGAGTGTGGTGGAGAAATGATTAGGACAGCATGATGAGTGGCCTAAAATTAGGTGAATCAATCCATGAGGAAAGAAGTATCAGCTGAGCAGAGTCTTGACAGAAAGATATTTTCACCAAAGGAAAGATTTGTACAAAAGCTAAGAGCTGGGCTGGGGTACGTAGACTAGCAGGGCTCAGAAGAAAGAAATTCTTCTCTTATAATTTGATTCTGTCTGTTCTACTTAGCTAGGCTTTTAGTGAATAGTAACAAAACTTAGTAATATAACCATCAAAGTAAGATTTTGGAGACTCCTTTAATTTATGTACCACATTTTTAAAGCTAATTCCTGACAAGTACCAATTTATGTTTATATCGTGTGGGGCTTTCCCCCTGCTATTAGAAGCAATAATAAATGAAATAATGACTTCTTTAGGCTGCCAATCAGGAGCCTCTTCCTGTGTCACCGCTATTCAGGAGCTCTGAGTTCCATTCCAGTCTGATTTTGTGCTGATAAGTGACACCTGTTTTAACTGCACTTTTGTAAAACATAATTTATGATCCTGTCTGATTTCCATTCCTGGATTCTTGCAGACAGCCTAAGTTCAAAAATGGAGTGTCTACTTTTCAATAAAACTTAGTAAATATTAGTAGCCTTGCAACTGTGTACAAAAGTGTAACTTTAAAATCTGATAAGGCAGCCAGGCATGGTGGCACACTGGAGTGCTATCATTTGAGGGGCTGAGGCAGAAGGATTGCCACAAGTTCCAGGCCAAACTGCTACATGGTGATTTCAAGGCCAGACTGAGCTATGTAGTGAGATGTTGTCTCAAAAAACAAAACCAACAAACAAACTAAATTCTGGTAAGCCATGCAAAGAGGAACTCAGCATTGTGAGTGAAACTGGGAGCTTAGTTATATTTTACATTTTTGTTTTCCATTTGCAGTGATAATCTTTCCCTTTCTTGATTTTTAGGCCTTTTCTGATGCCATTAAAAAATGGCAGGAACTATCACCAGAAGCCAGTGGAAAAAGGAAAAAGAGAAAAGAAATGAATCAGTATTCTTACATAGATTTCAAATTTGAACAAGGTAATGGCAACCGTGTGGAGCCACATGCAAAGCTGCAACACCCCCCTGATTCTGAAGGAAGTCATGTGACCTGCTATCTATTGAGGGCCCCAGTTTCTAGAAAGTGGTTGTGGTTACTGGCACCCTTCTCCCTCCTTTGGGTACAGCCTGGCGGGGGAATCCTGTGCTGTTCTAAAATTCACATGTGGATCAGGGAGAGCACTGCTGAGCATGGGAAAGACTAGTCTTGAAGGCCTGATGTGAATTGGCTGCATCATTAGTCCCAACCTGGTAATTGATTGCTTACCAAGGAGGGCTTGCTTTCACACTAGAAAGCATGACTGATAGCAACATGGTCCTTTAAGACTGCTCCTGTTGGTGAAACTGCTGAAAGCCCTTTCAGCTCTGATCTCCGCAAACAGTGGACTTGAACCTTATAACAGATTTCCTCCAAGTCACTTATGTCCAAGAAGAGTTTATACAACTATTCCATAGATTATGTCACAAGTAGAGGCACTTTGCTTTTCTGTTTTCTGTTTGTATCGTATTATATGTGTACTTAGTTACAAAACTTGATTTTGAGTATGTCTAAACGTGCCAAACGATAACCATAGAGTTAGGAAGCATTTGGATTTCTGGAGTCCTCAGAGTCTATATTGTCATCTCCTACCCATGACTCCTGAGATCCCTCTCCTAATCAGTGGAGCAGTCCACTCCCACTGGTCTCCACAGGGTGAGAAAGCAGGGACAGTGTGTAGCTAAACTAACCTAGCTCTTGAAACCAGGCATCCCCTTATGTAATCTTGCAATCTGTCTTGTTTACTTTTCTCTCATTGTTGAGACAAAATACCAGATGCCCAAAATTAGAGAAGGGAAGGTTTATTTAGCTACAGTTTTTTGGAGGTTTTAGTCCATACTCAGCAGGCTCCAAGGCAGGGTGGTGTGGCTGAGGGGCAGTCATTCATGGTGCCTGCAAACAGCAAAAGCAAAAAGGACAAAAGGAAAGCATACCTTCTTCCCTCCTTTATATTGCATGCCGGCTCCTCACCCCTGGACCGGTGCAGCACTCACACTACCAATCCCAGCGCTAGAGAACGAACCAATCACAAACGCTAGACTTAGTCACGTGCATGACTGAGGCTTTGGGGTGACATTTAAAGAAACCACAACACAGTCTTTGCTTCTGACTTTCAGTGTTGGAGAAAGCAAATAGTCCACCTTCTTGTTGATCAGCTCCATCTTTCACAGAGTTGTTCTTTCTGTCAGACCAGAATGTACCTCCCTCATGTTTCCTGCTGCAGTTGCAGGTTGTGCCTCTGAAAAGATCAGGGTCTGTTGCCTCTCCATGGTCCTGACTGCTCTTTGGCTCAGCAGTGGGTTTCTGAAGGGTGAGGACCAAGCCCTTGTATTCTAGCTGCGGCTCGTAACGCGGAGAGCAGTGAGCTTCAGGCTCTGCTCTGTGGTCAGTGGCTTTTAAAATCTGAACGTGTCCTGTGATTGACTCACAGTATGCCTTGGTCTTTTCACCCCATTGCTCTTGAGCTATATATCTCTCTTCGAATTCTGGGGCATTTTATCATAGTCATTTCAGCTTACTGTTTTAGGTATATCCTTTGATTTAGACAGTGATTTCTTTTTCTTCTTCTTTTTTAAGAGAAGAATATATTTATTGAGAGAAAGAAAGTTTCTGTCTGTGAGAGAGACAGGAGTCCCAAGTGGGTTGCCCTAGACATTGATTCTTTTTTTTTTTTTTTTTTTGGTATCGGGGATCGAGCTCAAAACCTCATGTTTGCCAAGCAGGCACTTATGCCGCTGAGCTAAACCCCCAGCCCTAGACAGTGATTCTTAAATTGTACTTCATTAGATAATTTTTAAGTACAACAGAAGTATAAAGTATAAAATACATTTGATTTTTTTTTTTCTTCGTCTTTTTGAGACAAGGTCTCATGGAGTAATCCAGGATGCCTTGAAATCACTATGTAGCCCAGCTTGGCCTGAAACTTGTGATTCGCCTGCCTCAGCTTCCCAGATACTGAGACTGCAGATGTGTGCCATCACACCAGCTTAATTTATTTTCGAAGTTTAATATTTATGACATGCTTAGCCTTTCTTGCCAGATTTTTATAAGCACATATGCTAAGAATCCCTTGTCTGTTGCCACAATCCCACGGGTTTCAGCTTGTTTTCCATCCAAGCACTGCTATTTAAGCTATCCATTGCTTAGCTTAGAAAGAGACAGGAATTTCTTTCTTTTTTTTTGCTTTCTTTTTTTCATGGTTTAATATGCTGACTTCTCATGAAAAGTTGAGTTAGAATTTAATGATTGTAATTCTAGCACTCAGGAGGCTGAGGCAGAAAGAATGCTGTGAATTCAAGCCCAGCCTGGGCTACATAGTATATTTAAGGCCAGCCGGGACAAATTACATAACAAGACTCTTGTCTTAAAAAAAAAAATTTTTTTTAATCTAAACCAATCAGCAAAAAACATAAACATTACCCACCTCTAGCAAGGGTGACCAAAAGAAAGAGAGAAAAAATATATGCTCAGTATGAGGAATTAACACTCCTGGCAGGGGTTACATTACAGGTGTTCACGTAGTCAGCATACTTGTCCCTGAGGTGAAGGTCGTTTACTGAGGTCCCACTGTACTAGCAGTGAGCAAGTGGAAACCAGAATTTAAAATGCTGTTCCATTTATAGCCTCTCCAGAAGCTTGCATAGGACTTGGGTTGTGATAAAAATTATAAAACACTGATGTAAAACATTCAGGATCTAAATAAATGGGTAAGAACTGTATTGTTGAGTTGGAAGACTTGACATAGGGAAGATGTTAGTGATCCCCAAACTGATAGGTTTAATGTACTTTGCTTTAAAAGCCCAATGAAGTTTTTTTTTTTAGACATCGTTTATCTAAAAATTTATATAGAAAAATAAGGAAATAGAAGGGCTTAAACAATTTGGTTTAGTTTAGTTTTTTTCATTTTTTATTTGTACATATTAGCAGTACATAATGATTCAAAAAAGGGTGTAGTGAGGGGTATCAGTCTACCTGGTAATAACTTACTATGTAGCTACAGTCATCTAGACTGAGCGGTATTGGTGGAACAGAATAGAGAATTCAGAAATGATCCACACAAATACTGGTTTATTGAGGTATAACTCATATACCCAATTCTGTTTTTAGTATCTGTGCAGGTTACAGTAATCACAATTAACTTTAGAATATTTCCATCACCCCAGTAAAGAACTCTGAGTCATTAGTTGTCACAAGCTATTTCCTTCCATTTCTGCTGTTTCCCTATAACCACTAATCTAATTCCTCTCTTAAAATTTACCTGTTCTGAACAGTTCATATGGATAGAATCAGATTATATATAATGTTTTGCAACTGACTTTTTTTTCATTTAGCAAACTATTTTCAAGCTTCATCCATGTGCATGTATTCATGTGTTGTTCCTTTTATTTCTAAATAATACTCATTGTGTGGCTTTACTACATTTCATTTGTCCCATTCATCAGTCAGCAGAAGATTTAGTACCCAAGTCATTTTTTACAAAGCTGCAAAAGCTATTCAGGGGAGGAAAGACAGCCTTTTACATAATTGGGGTTAGAGCAATTGACCATCCATAAGGAAAAAACCTGAGTCTCATATATTATACAAAAACTAAACCAGTATAAAATCTTCAGAAAAACAAAGATCTTCATGTCGTGGGGCTAGGTGAAGAGTTCTTAAATTTGATCCCAGCAAAATTCAGACATTTTAATCTTTAGAAGACTGCGTTTCCATGTACGTGTTGGGCATGTATGTGTGCCCAGGGCCTTTGTATTTTTGGTCATTTTGAGACAGGGTTTCACTATGCAATTCAGGCTGGCCTTGAACTCACTTTGTAGCCCAGTTCAGGCTGGTCTTGAATTCAGGGATCTTGGTGATCCTCGCCAAGTGATGCATAGCTAGTCACAGCCATGCTGAGGTTCCAGCCCTGGTGAACTGACTTCAGAGCCAGCTGTGCTTTACTATTTTCATAAAATAAAAAACTGGTTAAATTTTTAAAACCTTGTAAAAATAAGAAAATGGAGAATAAAGACAAAGTATACCAGAAAAGAGGTGCAGTAAATATTGTTGAAAATTCAGAACAGACCAGTGATAAATCAGTTGAAAACCTGAACATGATTTCTTAGAATCTAAGTTGCCAGGTCAATGAAAGAAATGTAAAACCTGAACACGTCAGTTACATACCTGATACTTGTTATTCTGCTGTCTTTTATTCCAGATGTTATGTAGTGTAGTAAATCTAGCCACTCCTCTTTTGGCTTTTCTCTAATTTTCAAAATTAACATGCATACATACAGTGCATTCACATCTACTGGAAGCTGCCAGAATTAAAAAGCGATGACACCAGGTGTTAGCAAGCACAGAGGGCCCCTGGAAGTCGCGTATGTTAGTCACAGAGAGGTTGTAAATTGGAACAACAACTTTGATAAACCAGTATTTTCTATAGCGTAAACATAGCGTATCTCATGATTTAGCAGTTCCACTCCTTCAATTAAGTTACAGATATACATTTACCAATGAATAGCTACAGGCTGCTCTGTTCATAATAACCATAAACCCAATGTCTTTGTTGGAAGAATGGTTAATAAACTGTACAATGATACCTTAGTTCACAAACTTCGTGCTTTCCCTACAATTCTGGTTACAAACTAGATTGAACTTAACCACTGAGTTTAGTTCAGTTCTCATTCACTTTGGTTTGAGAACAAACTTGTAGAAAGAAATTCACAAACTGAGGCACCACTTTTATATTCACACAGTACACTACCAACAGTGGAGGAGAGCATTCCAGTTGGAACGTAGTGGGGGAGAAGGCAAGGACAGCCAGAGGTGTGTGTTGGATTAGGAGTGATGAGGGGCACAGTCCTCTGGCAATAGAACGGTTACAGGAAGAGCCCTGAAATGCACCTTGGTGAGGGACTGAGCATCAGGAGACAGAGTGGCTTCCCTGGATTCCTAGCAAACAGTTGTCTGCATGATTTTGCATTGTTACATATCTTCTAGGTGACATCAAAATAGAGAAAAGGATGTTCTTTCTGGAAAATAAGCGGCGACATTGTAGGTCCTATGACCGGTGTGCCCTCCTTCCAGCTGTGCAGCAAGAGCAGGAGTTCTATGAGCAGAAAGTCAAAGAGATGGCAGAGGTAGGAAGACATGCTCTGCTCTTGTGATATATTTCTGTGGTTCTAGCTTACTCACTGTCAGGCCCTGGTACCAAAACTACTGTCCTTTAAATTTTCTCCTTCCCTTGTTTTAGCCTGTTTTTTGTTTTTTAGGATGATGATGGTCATATGCTCAGGATCAAACCCAGAAACGCTTAAATGCATCTCAAGTTCCAAGATTTTTCTCTTCTTTAGACTAATTACGTGACAATTTTTAAAAAGAAAAACTAGCTAGGTGTGGTATCACATGCCTGTAATCCCAACATTCCGGAGGCTGAGGCAGAAGCATCGCCCTAAATTCGAGGCCAGCCTGCATTACGTAGTGAGCCCCAGTCTCTAAATAAATTGAAAGAAAGGAAACTGGGTTTTGTAAAGATAGCGATGAACACTTGCTTTTATAAATCAGATTTCTATTAACAAATTTTCACTGAAGATTAGTAACATCTCCTTCACCTCCCTCAACCTCCATTGATGGAGAAAAGCCAAAGAGGGATTCAGTATACAGGCTGTTGCTTGATAATCTTCCATGCCAGCAGCTCTTGTGTGACCCTAGGTCCCTAAGGACTGTAAGGAAGCCTGTGAGATCACAGCTCTGCCATGATGTTGCTTAAGTGTTACTTACTCGTTTAACTCTGCTATGTGAATCTGCACCCACAGAACTAAAGCAAGACTGCCTTAGCAGGAGTCAGACCAGTAGCATAGATTGTCCTCACCACCCAGCACTCACATTTTATTAAATGCCAGTTTCACGCGAAGCTGTCTTTGATAAAGAAGTGCTACTTTATAAAATGTTGACCCCTGGAGACATCTTTTTAGTACTTTGTGTGACAAAATGAAAAGTACACATAACGCTTTCCTGCTGCACATGGGCAATTGATGCTTGCCTTGAACAAAGACACTTGTGTTACTGAGTGGAAACCAGGAGCCGGGGATTTAGCTCAGTGGCTTAAGCGCCTGCCTGGCAAGCGCAAGGTCGTGAGTTCGATCCCCAGTACAAAAAAAAAAAAACTCAAACTGAGTGGAAACCAACTGAATTAACCTGGGTTTTTTGTGTGGAAGGGTTTTTGTTTTTGTTTTGTTTTTTCTCCACTACAGAACACATTTTTTACTTGAAAAAATGACTTACAGAAAAACCAATTAACACATTCATGATGAGGCCATTACTCATAAGCCTCACTGGTGGATGGCTTGATCCACTGGTGGTATGTGCATGTACTGCTTCTGCTACCAGTGGTACAAGCCATCTGATGGGACATGTATGTACTGCCAGTGTTTTAAACCAACAGGAACATGCTAATTAAAATTGATTATTTGGCAGACATTTTCTCAAATGAAATAAGTGACTTTTTTTTTCCTTTTGGTTCAGAGGATTGAACCAGGGATCGTGAGCTCTGAACACACACACACTCACTGACTCACTCACTTACACTTACACTTACACTCACACTCACACTTTTTTTATTCCCCAGCCCTTAAAATTTTTGAGACAGTTTCACTACATTGCCCCAGCTGGCCTCAAGCTTGGAATATACCTTCCTCAGCTTCCCATGTAGCTGGGATTACAGGTGTGCGACTGCACCCAGCTGAAATGATTATTTTTAACCACATTTGTTAATATTACTACTAATCTCATCACAAAAGTATGTAAAGAATTGGCAAACTGGTGGATGTCTATCATAGTTGTTACTCTTCTTTATGTCCAGATTGTCCCATCTCTGGCCAGTGGCAGCCCTTCAGGTTAGTTCCTCTGTCCTGACCCCAGTAGATTCTGACCTTGCTTCTGGCAGGGCAGGGTGACCCAGATTCAACTTTTGCATTCCCCAACCTGGAGCTGGGATCAAGTTTCTCTGAAACTGCTTTATTTTCTGTCCTGGGAATTTTATGCTGATACCTCTATTTAAAACTTGTTTTGCAGGTGAGTTTTTTGGGTTTTTTCACTGTTTCATTTTATGTTTGTAATTTTTTTTTTTTTTTTGTGCTAGGGTTGGGGTTTGTACTCACCACCTCACGCTTGCAAGGCAGACACTTACGCCACTGTGCTAAATCCTTTGTTTGTAATTCTTATTTTTTACTGCTAAAAATCTTGGTTCTTAAAAACATAACTTGTCAGATTATATCAAACTAAGAATGTAAAATTAGAAGGAAAAAAAAGAAAAAATATGACATACATCTATAATACTAAAAATATGGTATACCTCTATAATACTACCTGTTCAGGAGGCTGAGTCAGGATGAGGATTGCCTGAGCCCCCAAGTTTTGGTTTGGCTTCGGCAACATACCATAGTAAGACCCAATGTCTTAAGAAAAAGGAAAGGAAAAAATATGAACTCAAAACATACTGTACTGTAATTTAAAGTCATTTGATAGGTGAGTGGTACACACCCATAATCCCAGCATCTGTAAGCTGAGGCAGGAAGATCATCAGCCCAGGTTCAAGGACAGCCTGAACTGTATGTAGTGAGACTATCTGAAAAAAAAAATCATCTGATATATCTGGTTATACTGTTCACTTGAAACATTAAGTCTTCCTTTCTATTTTTGGCTTTCAGGGTGTTACCTTTTTAAAAATCTAATTCATTAAAATATTTTTAGTCCTTAATTCAAAATTATAAGAATGTCCACAGGTCTGGTTTCTGCCTTGTCCCTCTGACATGTTCTCTTATTCCCTCCATACTTTAACCTCGCTGCTTGTTTTTGGCTTATCTTTCATGTAGAAGCAAATATGCACATGTATTTTTATTTATCCCCCTTTCTTACCCAAAAGGGAGCACATACCTCTGCCCTGCTTCTTTGCACTTTGGTATATCCTGGTAATCATTTCCCAGCAGTCCACAGAGATTTATGCCATTGTCCAAAGTGGCAGTAGCAGTGTCCACTCAATTGTTTCCCTATTGATGGACATTCAGGGGTTTTTCCTAGGTCTGGTCTGGTCTTGTCTTTTTTTTTTTTTTTTTTTTTTTTTTTGGATACCAGGAATTGAACTCAGGACCTCATGCTTGCCAGGCAAGTGCTGTGCCATTGAGCTATATCCTCCCAGATCTTTTCTATTGTGACTAGTGCCTTAAAAAATAAGTGTGTGCATACAAGGATTTATGTTTCTGCCTTGGGCGTCTTTGAGCCAGATTTGCAAAAGATGAATCCATGCCAAGTCCCCTTCCTCATGTTGTACTATGTATAATACACGAAAGTGCTGTTGCCCCATATCCTCAGCAGCCAAAGTATGTTGTCAAACTTGCTTTTGGACCATTTAGTCTTTTGTTTACTTTTGCTGTTCTTTGCTCTGCAGCAATGTTTTGTGTATCAGTCTTTTCCCTTATTCATTCTGCATATTTATTCTAAGGTAATTTTTTAAACTCCAAACCGTGTAACTGAGCAGATACCAACTAATAATAGACTCATGTTTATGGAAGTAGATACTGAATGATGTTGTCATCTTTACTAAATTTGTTTCTAAAATTGTGATTTTGTTTTTGTTTTTTATCCCTCAGCATGAAGACTTTTTGCTTGCCCTGCAGATGAATGAAGAACAATATCAAAAGGTATTTTGGAGCCTCATCTAGTTGATTTATCCAGGATAAGCTCAGGGGCTTTTCCTTATTCGCATTTCCTTGGCATTTCAAAAGCTGAGCTAGTGTAAGTACTCTTAGAACCAGTCTGAGTCAAAGTTAAAAGGAAGGTAGGGATGGAGATGTTTTTGTTAAAGACCATTGCTGAGAATCTACTATGTAGACTGCTAGAGGAAGATGTAGAATTCACAAAGCACCCTGGAGTTGAAAGTGCTGTATTTGGCACTGAGCCAGTGGCTTTCTGAGTGGTGTCTGCTGGTGTGCATAGTGGCCTTTCTAGCATGAGTAGGAACAGGCAAGTGACTGGATCCATCATTTCAGTGAATGAAGACATGAAAATCTGGTAAGTTTCTTGAGGTTGCCACCTTAGTTAGCTTCAGTAGTCCTTAAAATAAAGCTTGGGCTGCCTTATGACACCCTCACAATCCTGTGTTACCCAGTTTTTGATAGCTTTTAGATAATATCTCATGCCACTTATCCCTTATTTTTATAGTCATGTTAGCATCCAAATACAGATATAGTTTCCCTAGTGTCATGGAATGGGTGAGTGCAATGGCTTTGTACAAAGAATTGTTCCAGAGAATATACAAAAAACGTAAAATATTCACTACCTTTAGCTATAAGTTAATGTCATACTGATAATTCTGAGGTAGGCATAGCTAGAAAAATAGTGCTCATTGTTGTTTCATGGCTCGTAGGGGTCGCTTTTGACCTCATAATGTGTGTAAGGGCAGGGAGGACTGTAAAGGCATGAGACATGTCCTCCCCTGTAATCAGGTGTCTTGGTTACTTTTCTCTCATGACTGGGACAAAATACTTAATGCCCACCATGAAGGAAGGAAAACTTTATTTAGTTTACAGCATTTGGAGGTTTCAGTCCATACTCAGCTGGCTCCAAAACAGGGTGGTGGCTAAGGGGCAACCATTCATGGCAGCCACAAGCAACAACAGTGAAAGGGCAAAAAGGAAGTGCAAAGCGGCCTTAAGAGAGAAGCTGTGGGAGCTCAACTACCAGAAGTGATGTAGGGGCGGAGTCATATCTGCCTTTTGGAGCTCACAAATTACCACGAATAGCTTCAGATGTTCCACATGGAACTACAGGACTTAATGTTTGCCCTGCTGGATTTTGGACTTCTTTGGTTCCATTCCTTTGAATCCCCGTTTGTACCCTTTGGAATGGTAATGTTTATCTTGTGCCATTGAATGTTGGAAGTATTTTAACTTTTCATTTGTACAGGAGCTCAGAGCTAAGAGTTTGCCTTAGATCTTAAAGGAGACTTAGGAATTGGACTTTTCAGCAGTGCTGAAACTGTTAGGACTTTGGCAACTCTTTGACATGGGCTAAATGTCTTTTGCATAAAGGATATGCATGAGTCTTTTGCAGCCAGAGGTGGAATGTTATGGTTTGTGTTTGGATGTCCCCCTAAAGCCTCATGCAGTCATGGCAGGGGTGGCCTTTTGAAGGAAGCTGACTCTAAGGTTTGTGATTGGTTTATTGTCTAGCACTGGAATTGGCAGTGTGAGTGCTTCACCTGCCCAAGGGCAGGTAGCTGGCTTACAATATAAGGGAGGGAAGGAAGCATGCTTTTCCCTTTTTGCTTGTCACTTTTGATGCCTGCTGCCACCATGAACAGGTGCCCGTCATCCACACCACCCTGCCTTGGAGCCAGCTAAATATGGACTGAAACCTCCACAAATTGTGAGCTACATAAACCTTTCCTTCCTTCATTTTGGGTATCAGGTATTTTGTCTCAGCAACAAGAGAAAAGTAACCCAGATACCAGGTGTGGCGTGTGGGGCATTCATATGTGTCTTTGATGGCCTGCAGGATGGCCAGCTGATCGAATGCCGCTGCTGCTATGGGGAGTTTCCATTTGAGGAGCTGACACAGTGCGCTGATGCTCACTTGTTCTGCAAAGAGTGTCTCATCAGATATGCCCAGGAGGCAGTCTATGGATCTGGAAAGGTAAGGACCATGAATTAGCCATACATAGGCACCATTCACAGACTCCATGGTGTCCATAGTAATACATTTTCTGGGTTGATGTAGAATTCTGATACGTTCATATGTGTATGATCTAATTGGTGTGATTATAATGTTTCTAACACAAGCAAGGTGTTTTTCAGGGAATGGTAGAATTCTGCCATGCCCACATGTGAGGCCCCACAGGGCACCCACTTCGTCATTTACTTTCCTGTTCATAGAGTGAAGGGTGAACTCAGAAGGAGAGAACCTACTGCCTGCTGGAGCATATGAGAGCGTGCATTAGTATTTTTTACACATATTTTAAATGATTTTATATTTGAATTAGAATGCCTTTTTTCTTTCTTCTGTCTTTTTGAGACAAAGTTTCACTATACAGTTCAGGCTGGCCATGAACTCACTTTGTAGCTGAGGCTAGTCTTGAACTTGCAACAGTCCTCCTGCCTCAGCATTGGAGGTGCTGGGATTGTAAGCATGCAGCACCTTGCCTGGCCAGAATATATATATGTGTGTGTGTGTGTGTGTGTGTGTGTGTGTGTGTGTGTGTGTGTGTATATATATATATATATATATCTGAAGTCACTTTTTTTTTTAACAAACATATTCTTTATTAATGCCTGTTAGTTTTAGTATATGTGCTGCCAAAGCGAGCACTAATGGCTGTTAATTTTACAAAATACTGTTTCACTGTGGTATTCTCATACATACAAATATTTTGATCGCATCCATCCTCCATTACCCTCCCTTGCACCACTTCCCCTACCTCTTGTTCCCTACCCTTGTCTAATAATAATCCTCTTTCTACTTTCATGTTTATCTTTTTTAGATTCCACATATTTGGGGAAAATGCTGTACTTCTGAGTCTGGCTTATTTTTCTTAATGTGATGATTCCTGTAAATGGCGTAATTTCATTTCCATTATGACTGAAGAGTACTCCATTGTATATGTATTCCACATTTTTTTTTCCTGGTCCCAGGGATCAAACGCACGACCTCACACTTGCCAGGCAGCCACTTGTGCTGCTGAACTAAATCCCCAACCCTTCCACATTTTCTTTATCTACTCATCTGTTGATCAGCACCTAGGCTGGTTCCATATCTGGCCTTTTATGAATTGTACCAAAATAAATGAGTATTCAGGTATACTATAACATACTGAGTTTAATTCTTTTGGGAATATATGCAAGGAATGGTATAGCTCAGTCATACAATAGCTCTGTTTTTAGTTTTTTGAGAATCTGTAATGCTGATTTCCATAGTAGCTGTATGCTGTGGCTTGTATCTTGATGTCCCCTCTTGCACTCACAGGTGGGAGTTTTCAGAGGTGGCTGGATCAAGGGTGTGTGAATATGGATTAAGGGTATATGATCTGGGATTAAGGGTACATGAACTGAATTGCTCATGGTTGGTGTATCATAGTTCTAGGTGTGGCCAGCGGGAAGCCACACCCTAGGAGTAGGTGGCGCCACCCAGAAGGCTTATAGCCTGGATGGCACAAAAGAGAAAGGGAGGCTCACTGCTTGCTGCCTTTTGTCTGCTCTGCCATAGACTGTTTCTTCTCTGACATGCTGCCCTGCCTTGGAGCCAGCCGACTATAGACCAAAACCTTTACAAACAGCTAAAATAAACTTTTCCTCCTTTAACTTGTGGGTGTCAAGTATTTTATCTCTGCAGTGCTAATTTACTTTCCCACGAGCAATGTAGAAGAGTTCCTTTTCCCCCACATCCTTGCCAGTATTTATTGATTTTTGTATTCTTGATGGTGTATTCCATTCTGGCTAGGGTAGGGTGGAATCTCAAATTAGTTTTAATTTTCAGTTTTCTAATGTCTAAAGATATTGAACATTTTTTCATACATTAGCCATTTGTACTAACTCCTTGGAAAAATGTGTTCAATTCTTTTGTCCATTTACCAGTTGGACTGTTTGATTTCTTGGTGTTAAATTTTTTGAGTTTTTATATAATCTAGCTATTAATCTTCTGCTGAAAGAATGGACGACAAAGATTTTCTCCTGTAAGCTCTCTTTATTCTGTTGGTTATTTCCTGAGCTGTGCAAAAATTTTAGTTCAATATCATCCCATTTTTTGATTCTGTTATTTCCTGTGTTGTTAGAGTTCTATTCAGAAATATTTGCCTGTGCCTGTGGCTTCAAATGTTTTCCCTAAGTTTTCTTCTAGCAGTTTCAGTGTTTCAGGTCTTATATCTAGGTCTTTGATCTATTTTGAAGTGATTTTTGTACAAGGTGAGAAGGTTTCAGTTCCTGTAGTTTCAGTCTTTTGCATGTGGTTAAAGTTTTCCCAGCACTGTTTGTTAAAGAGGCTGTGCTTTCTCCAACATATGTTTATGGCTCCTTGTCCATAATTAAATAGCTGTAGTTGTATAGGTTTGTTTCTGTGCTCTCTCTTCTATTCCATTGGTCTATGTGTCTGTTTTAGTGGCGCTTCCTGCACTGGTTTTGTTACTATGGCTTTGTGATACAATTGGAATTCAAGTGCTGTGATACCGCCAGCTTTGCTTTTTTGCTTAGGATTGCTTTAACTACTGTGAGTATTTTGTGGTTCTGTATGAATTTTACAATTGTTTTATATCTAGTTCCATAAAGAATATTTTTGGGATTTTGATAGGGATTCCATTGAATCTCTAGATCACTTTTGGCAGTATGAGCATTTTAACAACCTTAATTCCAGTAGTCCATGACCATGGACATCCTTTCTATCTTCTAATGTTGTCTTCAATTTCTTCAGAGGACTGTAATTTTCACAGTAGAGGTCTTCATGTTATTGGTTGGGCTGAATCCTAGGCAGGGTGTGGGGGTTTTAAGCCATTGTGAATGGAATTTTTTCCTTGATTTCTTTCTCAGGTAGTTCATTATTGGTGTATAGAAAAGCTGCTGTTTTTTTAATATTGAATTTTTTATATCCTGCAAAGTCTGCTTATTTTAGCAGTAGTGTAAGACAGTATGAAATGGAGTCATATATTGTTTTATACCACTGCATTTGTGGTATTTTGTTATAGCAGCAATAGAAAACCAACGGGGTCATTTAGAACATGCCATTTTTTGCATCATCAGTTGTAAGACACATCAGCATTTAAGCCTCAGGTTCTCCCACTGTACACTAAAATCACAGATCACCTGTGTGACCCCCAAATGTGTGGGGATTTCTTCCCACCAGCAAGCAAACACACCAGCTGGGCATCCTCTAAGTAAGTTCAGTTCTGACACTGTCTACTGGAGATGATTTCATATTCCATAAATGGAGGAATCAGGCCCTAAGATCCCGGTTTCAGACACCAGTGCCAAGTCTGGGCCTCTGAAACTTCTGACTTGACTGGCTACAAATTAGGATTCTCATCACTTGGTGGTGGTGGAGTGAGGGGAGAGTCAGGGTCTTGCTTTGTAGCTCAGCTCACCTTAAACTCTCAGTTCTCCAGCCTCAGCCTCCTGAGTGCTGAGATTATAGGTGTGTGCCATCATAAGTTCTTTGACTTAATCTCTAGGCTCAATTAATTTGCTAAAGCAGCTCACAGAACTCAGGGAAATACTTATTTACAGTTACATGTTTATTATTAGGGGTATTGTAAAGGAAACGAGCAGCCAGATAAAAGAGATACACAGGGCCAAGGTCCTGAGATCAGGAGCCTCCATCGTAGACAGAAGGCGGTACCACTTTCCCAGCATATACCCAGGTTCTGGCTCACCTTCCTATAAACCTCCATATGTTCAACTATCTGAAGCTCTTTGGGCTTTTATGGAGACTTCATTGCATAGGCATGATTGAAGTATTGCAGCCTTTCACAAATGTGATTGGACAGAAAGAATGTGAGCTCATGGAAATAGATTAAGTGGGGGAACCCAACAAGGCCTGTCTTTTTAGATTGTTTTTGGACGCTGTACAGCATTTCTTCTTCCTAGGCTTAGGGCAGGGCCCCTTCTAAAATGGAGGACTTAGCTGGGTGTAGTGGCACACATCTGTAGTCCTAGCACTTGGGAGGCAGAAGCAAGAGGATCACTGAGTTCAAGGCCAGTCTGAACTACACAGTGAGACTTGAATGAATGAATGAATGAATGGATCTTATGATATGCTGTCAGACCAGGTAGGTCAGATAATTTCTTTATGGCCAGGGTTAATACAGAAAAGCAGGAAAGACTCAGTGCAATGGGAGGAGCAGGGAGGCCAGGGTCAGTGCTGCCCTCAGCCCCCACTTCCAGCCCTCCGCATTACCCTGCCCTCAGGGGTTCGGGGTGCTAACGAGTGGCTTAGCCAAGGGAGCTGGAGCCAGGCAGAGCCTCAGTCATTCTAAGGGAGGTTCACTGGTTCAAAATTCACACTCCTACTTTCACAAAGCTTGACTACCAGAGCACTGTGAATGTAAACAACCTCAAACTCAAGTTGTCCAAAGCTGGGCAAGAACACCCGCTACAGTTCTGGAATGAACTGGAAGAAACCCAGCAGATGAAACTTTGGGCAGAGCTCTAGACCATGACTTTGAGGAGCGACTTTCTTTTTCCAAAAGGTTATTGAAAGATTTAACCAGTCTTCTTACCAAGAGAAACTAGATGCACAAATGAAACCTATCCCTCTAGAGGTGATGGGCAGTGCTACTAGGGCTCAAGATCAGCTCCAGGCCTGGGAAAGTGAAGGACTTTCCCAGATCTCTCAGAACAAAATAGCAGTTCTCCTTCTAGCTGGTAGGCAGGGGATAAGACTTGGAGTTACATACCTTAAGGAGATGTATGGTGTTGGTTTACCATCCCATAAGACACTTTTTCAGATTCAAGCAGAGTGTATCCTGAAACTATAACTCTTAGCTGAAAAATATGGCAACAAATGTGTCATCCCATGGTATATTAAGACCAGTGACAGAATAATGGAAGCAACAAAGTTCATCACAAAGCACAGGTACTTTGGTTTAAAAAAAGAGAATGTAACAAATTCTTCACGAACCACAAGTATTTTGGTTGAGAGAGAGAAAGAAAGAGAGAGGGAAAGAAAGAGAAAGAAAGAAAGAAAGAAAGAAAGAAAGAAAGAAAGAAAGAAAGAAAGAAAGAAAAGAAAGAAAAGAAAGAAAGGAAAGAAAGAAAGAAGAAAGAAAGAAAGAAAGAAAGAAAGAAAGAAAGAAAGAAAGAAAGAAAGAAAGAAAGAAAGAAAATGTAATCTTTTTTCAGTAGGGAATGCTGCCTGCTATGAATTTTGATGGGAAAATTATATTGGAAGAGAAGAACAAAGTTTCTATGGCCCCAGATGGAAATGGGGATCTTTCTTTCTGAGCTCTTGGAGGCCAAAATATTCTGGAGAGTATGGAACAAAAAGGCATCTGGTCTGCTCATGTGTGTTGTGTAGACAGTATATTGGTAAAGATGGCAGACCAAAGATCATTGGATTTTGCATTCAGAAAGGATCAGAGGATGGGGCAAAGCTGGGAGAGAAGACAAACACTACAGAACCAGTTAGAGTGGTTTGCCAAGTGGACAATGTACCAGGTGGTGGAATATAGGGAAATTTCTTCCTGGCAACAGCTCAGAAATGATGCACAAATGGATGACCTCTGTTCAATACAGACAACATTACCAATCATTTCTTTACTGTTTCTGAGAGATGTCAACCTTTATAAATCTCAGCTACAGCACCGTATACTTGACAGAGAGTCTGTCAGTGAATTCCCAGGGCAAGTTAATTCAGCCAGACAAGCCAAACAGAATAATGATGGAAAAATTTGTCGTTGACATCTTCCAGTTTGCAAAGAAGTTTGTGGTATATAAAGTATTACAGGAAGATGAGTTTTCCCCCACTAAAGAATGTAAACAGTCAGAATAGGAAAGACAACTCTACAACTGCAAGACAGATATGTTGATGTCATTTCACCATTGCTGGGTCCTCAGTGCAGGGGACCACTTCATAGATGAAAATGGATCTCACCTTGCAGCAACTCCCTGCGTGAAGGATGCCAGTGAGTACCAATCCAGAGTGAAATCTCTTATCTCCTGTGTTGTAGAAGGACTGGCAAGTTATGTGGCAGATCAAGAATATATGCACCTTTGATCATTGAGAGAATGAGTGCATGAGTGAAAATGTTCTATGAAACATATACCAAGTTTGCCGCAACAGGGGAGTGAACCTACAGGACTGTTGGGAGCCGCTGAAGCTGGAAATAGACCCCATGTGCAAGGCTGTCCAGAGAACAAAGAGCACCCAGGGCAAGCCATGTAAAGAAGCTGCTTCAGCTGGAGAACACCTAGCCTCAAGACAAACAGTGGGTTGCTACGACAAGAAGGTATCATATGACACTAAGGTACTAAAAGGTGTAAATAAGCGCCCCTGCAGTGAGCGGGCAGTTCTGTTCCTCCCATCTGGAGAGTAAGGACTCCATCTGACCCCACTTTTGTCTCTTATTTTCTCATCCTCATGGTCCTTCACTCAAGGAACCACAAGGGCTACGTGGTTGCAGGACAGGCCCTCTCCTGAAACACTTAAGTTTGAACATTCACAGGGTTTCATTTTGCTGGTTAAACTCTTACAGCTACTACAAACTTTCCAAGAGCCACATGACTGAACTTCAGAAAGCATTTTTCTGATTCTCAAGTCATTGAAGGTCTTACATATTTTTCAATTGTCTGAATTATCTCCAAGTCAAGGAAAACATTGGCAATCTGGAAAATTTCTTATAGCTTAACTATAGTCAGGATATTCAACATCACTTTACTTAGAGCTAGAAGCTTTTGTTTTTGAAGTTGTACATACCAAAATATGTCACTGTACATGTCAGAAGGTTTCTATGATACTAGACGTTTCATTAAACTTTTTTAAGAAAATAATCGAATGGTAAAATTGCCTTACTTTGTCATCTCTGGAAAAAATGAAAGGCAAGGAAGGATTACAGTATATTTTTAGTTTCTGTGGCCAGCCTGACAGAAAAGAAATTCTATGGCCTGCCTTGGGGAGAAAAAAAAAAGCAGGTGAAACGAAGGCAGGAAAAGGTCAGAGATGCAGAGAGGCGAAACAAGAGAGGCAGAGACTGAGACTTTGTTTTCTGAATGTTATCACATCCACATGTTATCACAAAAGACTGTCAGGACTGCCTTTCACATTTACCACTCTGAAACAAACAAACTAGGGGCCAAAGGCCAAATACTTTACATTATTATTCTACTCATTCAGAAAATAACAAGAGTTATTGGAATCATAAGCCAGGAACCATGAATAAAAACAAAATATATTGGTCATAATATCAGTGTGATGGGCCGGGGTTATAGCTCAGCTACACAAGTGCCTGCCTGGCAAGCTCAAGATCATGAGTTCAATTCCCAGTACCTCCCCCTCAAAAGATACATCACACTGACACAAATTGGAAGCAACAAAGGAGACATGGCAGATAGATACCACATGAACGTGGCCTCTGGAAGAAGACATTGGTGGAAGACTGCTGAAATGTAAATAAAGGCTGTGGCTTAGTAAATAGTACTGCACCATTGTTAACTTTGGGTTTTGATTAAATATGCTTTGACTACATGTGACATTAACATCAGGAGGAACTGGGTAAAGACGATTCAGGAACTCTACTATTCTTGCAACTTTTGTAAGTCTCATGATACAGTATTTCAAAATGTAAAAAATTTTGTTTTTCAAGAGCCTGACCTTGAAGTAGGCAGAGAAGATTGGACCTGGGACCTTCCACTGACTGACTGGGTGACCTTGAGCAAATTAGTTAAATTCTAAGCCTCTTCCTCTTCCTCTTTAGAATGGAAGAGGAAGAGGCTTAGAATTTAACTAATTTGCTCTTCCTCTTTAAAACACTCATTGTTGTAAACATTAAAAGAAATTATGTGTTGAAGATTTATAGCTGTTGTTATTTTTAAGATACATTTCTCCATGTGTTTGGTTTTGTGTTTTATCTTTCGGATCAGGAATGTTCTTCCAAATGTCTGGCAGCTTTGTTTGTATTAAAGAGCTTTTGGAAGCTGTGTAAGTAGGGGAACTCAAGAGACTGATGAGTCTGACTCTAGGTGCCCAGATGGCCAGGTAGTGCATTGTGTTGTAAACCTCAGATGACAGTCTTTGGTTTTTTCGGTGAGTTCAGATGTAAATCCCACTTACAAGCATGAGCCCACCTTCTTGCATTCTGGAGCTGAGTGGGAGGCTATTCAGTGTGCAGCCTACACTTGAGCCCTGACTTCAACCACGTGTCAGCTCTGCCTTCCCTGACTAGTTCCCTTTTGGTCCAGCTATTCCTGAATTTTTATCCTTTCTCCAGGAGTCTGCTGAATCACATCAGATGGGGTAATAACTGGAGACCCCTGCTGTCTCATTTCTTGTTTACTCACGTCATTTCCCACCCTATCTCCACTTCTCAGCTGTCCTCCCAGGGGCTCTGTTACTTTCCAGGATCTGGAGAGGAAAGCGCCTCCCTTCTCAATGGCATCTCATTTTCAGACACAGAGCTAAGCCCTTTTTCCAGTCCACTGAGCAGTGTACCATCATTCCTGCCTTCATGAATCGTGGTTTTGGCTGCTACAGGGCCTGTGGTGGTGTCACTGTGGATTTTGTGTTTGGTCTTACGGTGTCCCTGTTTGGGGTGTGTTTTCTCAGAAAGGAAGTCACAGAGAGATCTTTGTCTCCCACTGAGAGATCCATTTAACTTCTAAGACTTCATTTCCTTGTTATTTTAGTCAGAGCTCAGCTGCATGGAAGGAAGCTGCACGTGTTCCTTCCCAACCAGTGAGCTGGAGAAGGTGCTGCCGCAGACCATCCTGTGCAAATACTATGAGCGCAAAGCCGAAGAGGAAGTTGCTGCAGCCTATGCTGATGAGCTTGTCAGGTGAATTCACAGAATCTCCCCGGTGTAAAGATGTCCTGCTACGTCCTGCAGTGTTTCTGGCATGTCCTACTAAAAAATTAAGATACTTAATTTTATTAACAGAAAAATCTATAGATTTGAGTCTTTTATCTATATACCTCGCTGCCTCCTAATGTTCTGGCCTGTGAGTACAATCATTGTACCCTGAGTTAGAGATAAAATATGCTAGGAATTTTATAAGGCGTGGGATATGTATTTATAGAGGGACTGGCACTGAGTCAGGACATAGAATGACACCTGTGTATCTTGGTAAGAGCCAGTACAGAGAAGAGGCTCAGTCCATGTTTTAATGTAAAACAAGGAGTAAAAATCCAGTCAGTGTTGCTATCTAGGTCACTACTCCCTGTTAGTAGGAGCAGTCATGCAAAACCGAAGCAGGCTTTCGTGCTGAGTCCTGCTCTTCTGCCTTTTTGACCCCAGGTGCCCCTCCTGCAGCTTTCCTGCTCTGTTGGACAGTGATGTGAAGAGGTTCAGCTGTCCTAACCCTCGCTGCCGGAAGGTAAGGAAGCACTTTTTCTGTACATGTATTTGAATTTTGGTATTATGGGCAATCCTGATGGCCCTTGTGTATCTGCATGAGATTTGACTATTCTTGTTTTCATAAAAGTGAAGATCAGTACTCTGTGAATGGTGGTTGACATGGTTACAGAGATGGGGGCCAGTTCTAGATTTCCTGTTACAAAGCTTTGAATTCTTTTTATGTTCTTCATGCAAAGACAAATGCTGTTACAGGCATGTGAAGCATTTTGTTTTTCTTCACTGTGTCTTCAGTTTTCTTGCTTTCCCTTTCTTTCTGCTCAGATACAACCTGCCACCCCACTCTCAAACTTCCTGCCATTCTCAAAGTCAAAGTGACACTCCTTCAAAGAACTAGGCAACATGGTAGCACCTCTTGTCATGTCCAGTAGGTTTACTGTGTCAGGTGAGACCAGCACTATCTAGTCACCTTACTGCTGTAGATCTTTCTTCTCTTTATCTAGATTCCCATTCTGTGAACTAAAAATACCTTTAGAACCAGGTGTGACACATGCCTGTAACCCCAGCACTCGGGAGGCTGAGGCAGGAGGATTGTTGCAAGTTCAAGATCAGCCTGGGCTACAAAGTGTACCCAAGGCTAGCTTGGATACACAATGAGACCTCGTCTAAAAAAAAAAAAAAAAAAAAGTCTTTAGATTTGTCATTTATAAGCCACTTCAGTTTTTAGTGAATACTGGCATCCACCTAGGCAAATTGTTTTAAGGCATTTTCCTAAAACCATATAATCATAGTTGACCATTGCAGTATTTTATAGAGAGGGAAGAAATGGAGGTAGATATTGGACAAGAAGGAAAAAACTAAAGTAATAAACTGAAACTTTATCACTTTTGATTTCCATATTAATATTTCTGTGTGAAACCCATGTGTGTTCTTACAGCTGACAGGGCTACTTAATCATTTGTCCCCAACCCAGGCTGTTGTCATAATAGTTGTCCTCATGGTATCTGCTGCACCAGAACTAAGAAAGCATAGTAACTGACTGTCTTCGTGTGTGAGGAGTGTGTCAGACACTGAAATGCCTGGAAAGAGATGTCTGAGCCAAGATGCAGGGCAAGGAGCAGGGAAGGGCAAGAGTTGGCAGGAGAACAGAAAGATGTTCGAGGCCAAAGAAGCAGCAGCAGCCTGGACCATTGATGGCAGCAGGGCTGCAAAGGAGGCTCAGGAGCTAGGTGTACACAGGCCTTGAAACCACTCTCAGAGGAAAAGATAAATACCAAGACCTGTTTGGCTGATGAGTAGTCCAGATGAGATGTGTGCATTGCTGCCAGCTCCTCTGGGGTTTCTGTGAATTTGGTAAATTTGGTACATTTCCTGGTAGGATTTAGTAATATGGTCCAAGGAGAGTGCTCATATACTATATGGAAGCCAAAAGAGATGATTATTTCCAGAGACATTGGGAAACAGCAAGAGAGTACACCCAAGTCCAAGACAGTACCCAGTGAGTGTGTAGAACATCAGTTTGGGATATCTATGGTCGTTTCCTAGAAGTGCCAAGGATCCCAAGCAGGAACACTGTGAATACTCTTGTTTCTATGTATGGAGGATTATGCATGCTAGCTGAAATTGGAAGTAACTATTTAGTTTCTTTTGGCTGATGAAATGTACATGTGAATAGATCACGTCCAGAAGAAAAAAAGAACTTAAGAACAAATGCAGTGGTGGAACTAGCACACACTCACTCACCATTGCCTTTCCCAAGCTCTGTGCAGAATAGGCAGTAGGAAACCCCCAACTTCTTGCTTCTTTCCAGGGAGGGAAAGCCTGGATCAGAGCCTAGCATTCTAGCATTTCAGGATCCTGCCCAAGACAGTTTGTTTTTTCTCAACCAGGTCAAAGCACTGGAAGGCTCTGGCGTAGTATATGTGTCTGGATGTCACTAAGAACAGAGAATGCCACACAGCTTGTGTTCCACCCAAGGAGCAGTGTATATATATATATATATATATATATATATATATATATATATATATATAGACAGCACCCAGTATAACTCAGAAGCGTCTCCCCTGGGTGATGAAAGGAATAAAAGAACGGATCGTGTGTCCAGTGTGACAACCTTCCAGGGTGCCTGAGGGATCAGTTTCTGTCTTCCCAACTGAGAGTACTGATAGCACTTGGCATACCCTAGAGGCCTAAGAGCTGCTGAGACCAAAAAACGAAAATGGTAACTCCAGGGCCTCAGCAGTACCTTAGACCAGACACTAGAAGAAGCAGGAGATTATATACTTAGGAGGGTGCATACTCAGGGGACTGCAAATCCTCTCTGACTTTGGAATTTCCATGTACAAACTCAGAGAAGGTATACCCGTAAAAGAGGCTTGAGAAGCCCCCTAGAATCTCCCTATGATTGGGGAAGATCCCTGTACAAAGCTATTCTGTAAAACTGGAAGGGGTGACCATTTTT
The DNA here is from genome assembly GCA_004027295.1 of Dolichotis patagonum. Taxonomy (NCBI): domain Eukaryota; kingdom Metazoa; phylum Chordata; class Mammalia; order Rodentia; family Caviidae; genus Dolichotis; species Dolichotis patagonum. The sequence continues at coordinate 35,096 of PVJX010004824.1, forward strand.
CAAATGTGCAGATTCAAACATAAAAGTGACATGCCTACACACACAAAAAGACTTAATCAGAGTAACAAAATACATATCTAGAAACCAACCCTAAAAAAAACTGATGTGTATGAATTCCTGGCAAAAGATTTGACCATCAAACAGTCACAAGCTTGATAAAATGTTGCATGAACAAAACCAGAACATCAACAAAGTGAAAATATTTTTTAAAAAATTCTGGAGTTAAAAAATACAAAAACTGAAATGAAAAACGTACTAGAAGAATTCAGCAGAACCTGGCAAGCGTGAGGTCATGAGTTCGAACCCCGGTACCAAAAAAAAAAAAAAAAAAAAAAAAATTTCAGCAGAAGAATTAGCAAACTGACAAGCAGGTCATTTGAAATTATCCAGCCCAAGGAGCAAAAATAAAAAGAAGGAGGGTGAAGAAAGCCTAAGGAGCTTAACATCAGGTAGACCATGCCTCACATTATGGGAGTCTTGGAAGAAGAAGGGGAGGGACAGCAGAAAGCTTATTTGAAGAAATAATGGCTGTGAACCTACAAAACTAGGGAAGAAATCAGACATTAAGATTCAAAAAACCCAGTAGATCCCCAACTAAGATGAACCAGAGAGGCTGGATGTGGTGGCACATGTCTCTAATCCTAGCAATCAGAAGGCTGGACAAGAGAAATGCTGTGAGTTCAAGACCAGCCTAGGATTCATAGTGAGCCCAAAGTACATAGCAAGACCCTGTCTCCAAAAAAAAATTAAAAATATAAGATGAACCAAAGAAGATCACATCAACGCGTGTAATCTAGTTCTCAAGAAAATTTTGAAAACAGGCAGAGAAAAATGACTTGCTTCCATTAAAATTATCTGCTGAATTTCGAACTTTGTAGTCCAGAAGGCAATGGGATGGTTTATTCAAAATTCTGAAAGAAAAAAACTGCCAACCAGGAATGTATTATATTTCTGTTGCACTCCTGTAACCCCAACACTTGGAAACTGAGGCAAGAGAATCACCATGAGCTTGAGACCAGCCTAGGCTACATAATGAGTTCAAAACCAGCCTGGACTATGTAGCAAGACCTGTTTCAAAAACAACAACAACCAAATATATATATATATTGTATCTGACCAAACCATTCTTCAAAAATGAAAGAAGGAACTTTCCAGAATGCTCTGTGAGGTGCAGGAGCAGTGGCTGCCTGACCTGTGCACAGCTACACACTCCTTCCTAATTCTCCTACTCTGGTCCAGCCCACTCACTGCCTGTAGAAAATGGTGAAAAAAACCACTTACTATGATGTTTTGAGGGTCAAACCCAATGCCACCCAAGAAAAACTGAAAAAACTGGCTTTGATATACCACCCTGCTAAGCATCCAAATGAAGGAGAAAAGTTTAAACATATTTCTCAAGTTCTCTGATCCCAAAAGGAGGGAATTATATGACAAAGGAGGCGAATAGGAAATTAAGGAGGGTAGAGCAGGTGGCAGTTTTGGATCCCCTATGGTTATCTTTAATATGTTTTTTGGAGAAGGAGGAAGGATTCAGAGAGAAAGGAGAGGTAAAAATGTGGTGCATCAGTTCTTGGTTACCTTAGAAGATTTATATAATGATCCCACATGGAAGCTGGCTCTGCAAAAGAATGTGATTTGTGACAAATGTGAATGCCAAAGTGGTAAGAAAGGAGCCGTGGATTGCTGTCCCAATCACAGAGGTACTGGAGTGCAAGGAAGAATTCATCAGATAGGACCTGGAGGGCTAGAGATTTACCTCAGTGGTATAAGCACCTGTCTGGCAAGTGCAAGGTCATGAATTTGATCCCCAGTATCACAAAAAGCAAACAAACAAAAAAAAAGATAGGACCTGGAATGGTTCAGCAAATTCAGTCTATGTGCATGAGGTGCCAGGGCCATGGGAATGCATCAGCCCTAAAGATAGATGTAAAGGCTGCAACAGAAGGGAGGTAGAAGATTCTGGAAGTTCATATTGACAAAGGTAGTATGAAAGATGGCCAGAAAATAACATTCCATGATGAAAGAGACCCAAGAACCAGGATTGCAGCCAGGAGACGTTATCATTGTGTTAGATTAGAAGGACCATGCTGTTTTTACTCGGTAAAGACTTAACCATTCAAATTGACCTCTTGCATATCTGGTAATTTTGTTTCCATTTAAATGAGATTTCCATTACTATTAGAGCATAATTTCTGGAAATACCTAGAAAAGTACAGCAGAAATGTTTAGCTATCTATGATGTATCTTGTAAAAGTTTAACTATTTGTTTCATTCATAAAAGAGCCTGCAAACAATTCAGTTTTTGCATTTTGTCTCCAGATAAACTTGTTACCTAATCTCATACTTGAAAGGCATATTTCAATTAGGAGATGTTTTGTGGGAGCATACCTTGAGTAGGAGGTGGCTGTGGGGGAACATACCCAGACAGAATTTTGCCCTTAACTGACAGTTAATTCACAGTAAATACGATAAATTTTTTACCAGTTTTTAGTCCCGAGTTGGTGATGAATTAAGCTGCTTTTAAGTATCCAAAACTATCTAAGAATTAAAATTAGGACTTGATATAAGTTATATATAAATTTATCTGTTGTAAATATTTAATATCAAATTTATGATGAACTTAACAAGTACAGTGAGGAAAAAAAATAAGTACAGGGGACCCTTAATTTACAAACTCAATTTATGCCCAACAGCTGGTGGTAACCCAGGTTGTCAATTGGAGGCTCAAGCTCCTCTACACAGCCTTCCAAGTCTTTCTCCTGTGCAGGGCAGATCTCAGTGTCCTCAGGGACACAATGGCCCAGGATTTCTCAATTAACCCTATATAGGAAAGAATATTGTAATGTTCTTTCCAGAACTCTTTAAGGGTTAAATCTGTATCTGAGACCATCTGGAAGCACAAGCAGCCAGCATTCGGGTCATAACTCAAGACTTTGGCCATAAGTTAAAACTAAAATTATGGTCATATTATGGTTTGCATTTAAATGTGCTCCCAAAACTTCATGCGGTCATGGAGGGCAAGCCTTTCAAAGGCAGCTGAGTCTAGTGTTAGTGATTGGTTTGTTGTCTAGCACTGGGGTTGGCGGTGTGAGTACCTGAGCAGCTGGCATACAATATAAGGGACAGAAAGAGTCTTCTCTCTCCATGCTCCCTGCCTCTTGCTCTTGTTGCTTTGCTGTCTTCTGCTGCCTTAAAGTGTTGCCCCAGTACCATGCCACCCTGCCACCCTGCTGAAGCTAGCTGATTATAGAGTGAAACCTCCACAAACTATAAGCTAAATACACCTTTCCTTCCTTAATCCTTAATGGACGTCAGGTATTTTGTCTCGGCAATGAGAGAATAGTAACCAAGACAGAATTTGGTGTTAGAAAAGTGGGGTCATTGCCATGACTATACCTGACCATGTGGTTCAGGAGCCTTTGGGAATGGCTTGTGGAAAGCAAGGTTTGGAGATGTACCTGAAAGAGTAGCACTAGAACGCCTTAGACTGTTGTGTGGGAGATTCTGGTCAGAGCTCAAAAGCAAGGAGGCTGATAGAAATCCTGCTGGTAAAGAACAGGCTCAGGAGATTTCTGCTGGGAAGAAAGACTTCATTGGTTGTTGGATTCCAGACAATGTGTGTTACAGCTTGGCAGAAAGTTTGTCTGTATTTTACTCATGTCTAGAGACTTTGCCTGAGACTGAGATGGGGGGAGGGTGAAGGAAAAATTAATACAATCCCGCTAAACAAAAGTTGAGAGAATTCAATTGTCACTAGACCTGGTTTATAAGAAATACTAAACAGATCTAAAGTTGGGAATGAAAAAAAGCTAGATAGCAACAGGAAAGCATATGACATTACAAAGTTCATTGGTAAGTATTTATTACAGGTAGTCTGTAGCTTAGAATTTTTTAGCTCTATAATGGTTTGAAAGTGATACACATTCAGTACACGTCATGCTGAATTTTAAGTTGTGAGCTTTTCCCACTGTCAGTATGTGGTGTGCTGACACTTATGCTGAGCAACAACAGTGTGCTACAACACTGGTCAGCCATGCGTCCATGAGGGTAAAAGGTAGGTGCTTTCCCTCGACTGGTATGACTAAGCTTTACGATTCAGTAGTTAGGTATATTAAATGCATTTTCAGCTTGTAATATTGTCAATTTAAATGGGTTCATTGAGATGAAAGCCAATCATGAGTTGAGAATCATCTGTGTAGACTTACACTGGTAGAGTACTTGTCTAGCATAAGGAAACCCATGGTTCCGTCACCCCAAAAAAGGAAAGTATATTTGTATAGACATACAGAATTTGACTGTACCATAATGGTCACATGTGAATCACTTTACTTCTAGAGTTTAAAAGATTAAAATTTTGAAACGGTAAACAACTATAAAAATAATATGACTCGATGAATACACAACATAAACAGATGGAATGAGTGGGCAGAGCCCAAGCTTCTGACAATGCCTGACACCACACAGTGAGGAGCGGTTAGCAGCACCATGGAGTGAGCCAGGGATTGCTTACTTCGGAGATGAGCTACAGAACAGCATGTTCCAGAGATGGAGGTCCAAGTCAGAGACACAGGGCCACCTTATTGGGTAACCAAGAGTGTGACTGGTACCGGAGGCAGCACGTTCCTGTGGTGCATTTCCAGGCAGAACGAAGTCAGGCGTCCTTAGCTGAGAAGCTGAGACACTGAGAGGTGGTTAAAGCATTATGGGAACAGTAAGGCTGTTTGTTAAGCCTCTGCCTATCTTACACTGACTTTTGAAGAATCTTCGTTGTGTCATTACAGCTGTCCCCTCAGCATTTGGCTCCTGAAATTTTATCATTGACATTGGACTTGGTGGAGCAGCAGTCATGACTGTGGGCAGGAGTTGCAGGGTGCTGCTGCACATTGACTGTAGAATGAGGTGTATCCTTCAAGGTGGCCAAATCTTCATTGGCACCTTTAAGGCTTTTTTTTTGACAAGCATATAAATTTGATCCTCTGTGACTGTGATGAGTTTAGGAAGGTCAAGCCAAAGCATGCAGAAGAGCCAGAGCATGAAGAAAAGCGAGTTTCAGATCTGGTCTTTCTGTGTGAGAACTTAGTAACCATGACTGTGGAAGGGCCAACTCGTAAAGATGTTGGCATTGCTTCAGTACCACTTTCTGGGACTGCAGGAGGTACAGGATTGGGAGGGCAGCTGACATAGGTACACTGGTTGGTGTACCAGTTCCCCAGGCTTCTCCTAGATTAGTAGGCCCTGTCCAAGGAGGCAGGACCCATCCCAACAGGTAATGACTCCACAGAAGCAGTGTAGCATCTGCTGCTATTGGGTACAACTGCCAGCACTCTGGAGCCCCAGCTCAGTACCCACCAGGAAGGGAGGCTGCACTCCTGGCAGAGCAACACCACCTCAAGTCACCTCCCCTTGCTATGAGACCACTCATCGGCTCACAAGTTGGGCTCCCTCCTGCTCGAAGGATACCAATAGCCATGTTCCTCCCAGGAATTAGAGGTCTACCTAGCCCAGAAATATGTCTGCCAAGACCCTAGAACACTGTTGATCCATCTCAGTCACTTTTTCCCCTAACGTACATTTCATGCAATTGTGTAGATTATGAACTTTTTGTACCGTTTCCACATTAATAATAGCTAATAATAAATGTACAGAGCAACTAAAAAAAAGATGTGATATGTGATAGTAAGTGGACCACTGCTGGACTGAAGGCAGCCAGGCCCACGTCTTTCCCCATGAGTCAGTGCCATTTGCAGAGTGTGGGAAGAGAGCATAAGACGACACCAGGAAGCAAGCCTCACCTGGGAACCAGCGTCATGTACAGGCTGCTACCAGACTGGGGACAGCCAGACCCCAGCCCTTTCTGGTGCACAGGCTGGCAAATAAGAAGTATCCCACTCCCATAATCGACTGGCTGATCTGGAGAAACACAGGCTGATAGCTATCAAGGTGAAATGCAGTTGGATGCCTGTGGTGCTTTGGTGTTTCACTGACCTGGTAGGTCTAGGGCCAGTGGTCTGATCATATGTTCACAGGATAGCAGTACACAGTGTGGCATCTGGGGGTGGGTGGGGGGTCTCCTGAGGGTTGTAGCCATTGTTGATTCCCTATTGTCTTATTTTGAAGTCCTGTATCATTTTCATTGTTTTGTTAGGCTGGATTTTATTTTCTTTTGTTTATGTTAAATCTGATGGTGTGAACAGCTATTTCAAAGATAGCAAGATATATTATAGTAACAATTTTGGATTTGCTATTGGCTTGTTTTGAAATCCTTTATTGCATTCATTGTTTTGTTTTTATTGTTTCTATTCTATTCTGTTCTGTTTGATTTTTACTATATCTGAAGGTTTCTGCAGCTATTTTGAAGACAACAAAAGGCGTTATGGTAACTATTGTTGATTTCATAATGTTTTGAAGTCCTATATCACTTATACTTTTTTTATTGGTTTTATTCTGTTTTATTATCCTTGGTTTATCCTCTTTAAAATAAAATAAAATAAAATAAAATAAAATAAAATAAAATAAATTTGTAAAAAAGGTTTGTAGATATATAGAGAGGATAAAAGTGAAAAGATAGAAAATGTATTCCATGCAAATGATAACACAGAAGAGAACGGGTTAGACCTGTGTAAAATAGACTTAAGTCAAAAAGTATTACAAGAGACAAAGAAGGGTCAGTCATAATGGTGCACATCTGTGATCCTAGCACTCACTCAGGAGCTGAACCAGGAGGATTACTGTGAGTTTGAGACATGCCTAAGCCACCTAGTGAGCTCAAGGCCCATTTGAACTACCGAGCTAGACCCTGTATCAAAAAGAAAAAAAAATTAAAAAGACAAGCTTATTAAGTCATGCTAAAAGGATTCGTTTACCAGGAAGATGTATCAGTTATCAGTACTCAGCCAGCCCTCCATATATATGGTTTTGACATCATGTATTCAGCCAACCACAGATGGAAAATACCAGTTTGGGGAAAAAAGTTCTCTCTGTACTGAATATGTTCAGACTTCTTTTTCCTTTATCATGATTCCCTAAACAATATAGTATCAAAATCGTTTGCTAGTACTGTATGGAAGGATACATATAGATTATATGTAGATAGTATGGTGGTTGTGGTGGAATTTTTTTGGTTTGGTTTGGTTTGGTTCAGTGTGGTTCGAGACAGCATCTCACTGTAGTTTAGGCTGGCTTTGAATTCATTATGTAGCCTAGGCTGACCTCAAACTCATAGCAATTCTCCTGCTTCAGCCTCTCGAGTAGTGGGATTACAGACCTGTACCATTACATTTGGCTGCTATACTGTTTGTTTGGTTTGGGTTTTTTTTGTGAAGATTAGATTTAAGGCCTTCATACATTTTTTTTTTTTTTTTTTTAGAGACAGGGTCTCACTAAGTTGCCTAGGCTGGCAGGTTTTAATTTGCAGTCTTCCTGCCTCAGGCTCCCAGAGTACTGGGATTGCAGGTATGTACCACTATGCCTAGCTCAGTGCCATTTTGTATGAGAGACTAGAGCTTCAGCAGATCTTTGTTGGATTAAAGTCTTAAACATTAGACCTGAAACTCCTAAAGTTCTTAGTTGAAAACTTTGGGGAAAGTTTCCTAACACTGGTCTTGGCCCAGATTTCCTGAGTGTGACACCAAAACCAAAAATAGACAAGAGACAAGTGGGACCGTATCACTAAAAAGCCATGTGAATAAAGGGAACAGTCAGCAAAAAGGAAACCCATGAGAAGGACTTGAAATCCTCTGAGATCTCAGAGGTCATCCTCTGTGCTCATCACAGTACTGATCACAGTAGCCTCATGGCTGCTGTGTATAGTAGGACATTATTTGGCCTTACAATGAAGGAAACCCTGTCAGTGGAACAACACGGATGAACCTTGAGGGCATTACACTGAGTGAAATTAGCAGTCACAAAAGGATGGATACCACCTGCTTTCCACTCATGTCGTATCTAAAGTAGTCAGATGAAGAAGCAGAAAGGGGACAGAAGGGGGGCAATGGAGAGTTGCTGTGTGAGCGTAACTGCAGACAGGCAAGATAAAAAGTTGTAAAAAGATGAAAAGTTGTAAACGTGCTGTGCAGCATTTCGTTTGTAGGTATCAGGATTTTTAAAACTTTTGTCAATGGGGTAGATTATATGTTGTATTTTTATCACAAGGGGTTTTTTTAGTTCCACTTTCTGTTCCTCCTGCCAAGATGTACATACACTATGAGTAAGAAATGTCCCTGGCACCACTGAGCTTCAGATTTGTTTCAGCAGCATAACCTGGCACATCTCAAAAAATGTCGATCTTGATGAGTGGAGCTGGTCGTGGGGCTGGAGAAGAGAAGCAGACTTGGAGGGGTAACAGGCTGCGTGTGGGTGAACAAGGGACCAAGTGACTCCTCTGCTTTGAGCCACCATACAGATAGATGTTGCTTTTCACAAGCCCAGAAATAGGAATAGAAAAGGATTTCAGGGAAGAGTAAAATTAATTTTGTTTTAGACATGCTGATATTTTAGGGTGAAGCTATCCAGTCTACGTGTATTTTCCCAGTGCCCAGCACATAATAGGGAGACTTGGTGCGTATTTGCTAAGTGAATAGAAGCCCAGGATGTGGAGTAGCTAAGGTTAGAAGTGGATCAAGGTCTGAAGTAAAAAGCAGTGAAAGAAGAGAGAACAAGAATCTAGCAAGGAGATTGTTACTTAGGAATGAAGGGTTGTCCTTCCTGAGCTCCATGTGTCCTTTTATGTGTTCACAGCTTCTTAGGCCCTCTCAGTAGTGTTGACGGTGAGGAGTGTACTACAGATACTGTCTGGTACAGGACCCTGGGCTTCAGAACTGGACTTTGACCTACAGATGATGCTGTTTGCTTCTAAGCTTCCATTCTGCTCTTAGGGTCTGTATGTTTGCTGCCTCTCTGTGTGTACTGTAAATCGACACTAGGTGGCACTGACGCTCCATAGTGAGAGCACTCTCCCCTCTGGGGTGTTTCTCAAAGTGCATGTGTCAGCACAACTGTCTTGCCAACAGAATTGATAGAATTCTTTCGGGATTAGTGCTAAAGCCAAGTACTACATGCATTCAGAATTTAGCATCAAAGATGGCAGTGTTGTTAGGGTGTCTGGTTTTTCCTTTTCACTTACACAGATTCTGTTTTTGACATTCCTTGCTTCAGCAAGATAGCTAAACCATGGTTAATCCTTGAAGATTCTGCATGTTTAAGAAATGAGCCATGAGCTGATTTTGGCCTAAGACTGAGGGCATCTGCTTTCTTGTTGCAGTCTTCGCCAGTAATCTAAACTCATTGAATTTCCAGGAACTTGTCACTGAGATGAGGTGTTTATATTAATGCATTATGGGGAAGAGGACTTGATACCTGGAATCCCTGAAGAATAGATGCTATGTCTCTCATGAAATTGAGCAATGCTCTGTTTCATTGATATGATGAAATGCGTCATCCAGGCCCTGGCTTCCATGTGTGTTCTCAGATAAAGTAGTCATCAGTTTATCTTCTTTTAGAAACGAATTGGATGTATTTGGCATAGGACGAAACAGTGATGGATTTGAGAGATTTTGAGGCAGAGTTGAAAGCGACGCTTCTGGAATATTTATTCTTAGAAGCAGACATTTCCCTGTTGAATTTCTGCCTTCCTAGAGCCATAAATTTGCTCTATAAACTCCACAGTACACCAGTAAAGCTTTCTGGAAAGTTGGGTGTTAAAATGAAGGCTTAAGAATGCTCAGAAGGCAAATGTTAAGAAAGAGAGACCATCAGGTGGTGAGCGTTCAATCAGAATTACTGTAAAGAACATCTGGGAATGTTGTCTGTGTAACCCACCATCTTTTCCCAAGGTCATTTGTATTTGTTCTTTTTGCCTTTCCGGCTGGTAGCCCTCTACTCTGCTTACCTTTTTCTAACCTTTTCCAGGCACCCAGAACTATAACGTTCGTTTTTGTTAACTTTAGAGCAGTGAGATATAAGCAGAATTCACATCTGCAGTGTTGCTAGAAAATAGTCATCTGCAGCCGCTTGCAGTAGCTGAGTGGCTGAGTGAGGAGAATGCAAATGAGCCTGGACCAGCTGTCAGTGCCAGGGCGACTCCAGCTGTGATGGGGCCATTGGTGCTTACTAGCTGCCCTTCACTGGGCCCAGCCAGTCAGCTGACTCTGGGGCCGAGCCAGGCCCTGCTGTTATCTAGAGATGAATGGAGATTGGTTCTCTTGTTCCTGCTATCAGGGAGGACCTGTATTCAAGAAGTAGCATTGACAAGAACCAAATGTCTGTGTAACAGAAAGATTTCTAACCCCACAGATGAGGGCTCATTCCAAGTCCTTGTTGAATATTGCAGGTCAGGAAAGAAGAGTATAGCAGGTTTCCTTGGCGTAGAATGTGGCTTGCCCTTGCTGCTTGCTTGTCACAGGATGAAGCTGAAGAACTTTGGGTTCTGGCTGGTAGTAGGGGCCCTGTGGGTCTACCACAGAGATGCCTAGCAGAGCCTCAGGCTCCCATTGGTCCCCACAGTGCCCATACAAGTGGGCACTGGTCTTGACTTCAGTTGGTGGCAGGTGGTGGCACTGAGAACCAAAAGAAAGCCTTCCTGCCCCCACATAGCCCAGAGGAGGTGCCTGAACCGTCCCTGAAAGCACCTTCATCAGACACTGAGCAGAGCCAGCATGATAGCAAGGAGCTTTCAGACATTCACTGTTTCATCTCATTTTTATTAGTAGTGCCAGGCATGGTGACACATGCCTATAATCCCAGCACTCAGGAGGTTGAGGCAGGAGGATTGTTGCAAGTTCAGGGTCAGCCTGGGATATATAGGGAGTTCAAGGCCAACCTGAACTGAATAGTGAGACTGGCTCAAAAAAACAAAATAAATTAAAATTCCCTGTAGTAAATGATATTGTGCCTATATGTCTGTGGCTTCTTGATCCTGTACAATTTTGATTAGTGACACACAAGCCTATCTACTTTCCTCATGTGATACTGTAGCTCCTCAAACACAGGCTGGAAAACCTGGTCACTCCAGTAGGTGTGTGATTGTTTTCAAGAGGAAAAAAAACCAAAAGCAAATATTGCTTGCCTCTCTTCCCACCCTGCCTTCCCTTTAAGAGTTGAATAAATACCATACTTGCTGTTGTTCACAGTGACTATTTAAAAGGGATAAATAAGTACCCAAAATAGGAAAAGTAAAAATATGTGTGTTAAACTAAAATGCCAATATGAATAAAAATTTTGTTCCCACTTGGCCTTGAAATATTTGTTTTATATTTCATCTACTTTATTCCTTGATATCAGTTATCACGTGGTGAAAGCAGTTGCCTGCCCTTCTTGGCATGCTATCAGGGAGTGTGGGAGCTGGTCAGGGGACCACAGATACTGCCCCTTCTCTTGCCCTACCCTGTCCCCACTCCCTCCACTGCCATCCCAGCTTTCTTCCCCAGGAAAGCCACAGGGCAGACTGCTGACCCTGTGCCCAGTGAGGGAGTGTCTCAGAGCCAGGGCTGCTTAGACAGGCTCAGCTCTCAGGACAGTGGACAGTAGGGACACTGAGGGACCCAGCCACTGGCCAGTACCTGCCCAGGGGCGTCAGGTTTTTGCCAGCTTCCCTAATCCCAAGAAATGGACATTATTCTGCCTCACCCTCCAGAGACTATTCTAATGCTGCATTCTCAGCCCAGTGAAACTGCCTAAGGTGGTCAAGGTGTAAATCACAAGGCCCTCTGTGCCATTCAGAAGAGGAGGGCATATGTATTCCCTTGACCAGCACTCCTGCCAGCTCCTCTGTGGGCTTCTTTAGTAAGTTGTCTGTTTCAAGAGTCACTTTGAGGACTCAGTAAGTAGCAATTCTTGCACTGCTCTGCATCCAGCCCTGTATTGAGTGCTGAGAGTCCACTAGGGAGGCTATGGACATGATTGCAAAGCAGGGGTCACTCATCTGCAACTGAGGACCTAGACTAAGTACTACCCTCAGGCACATGTCCTTCCTCTGTAAAATGAGAACAATCGTACCTGCCTCGTAGAGTTTTCATGAAGAGTAAATGGCACCACATAGGCAGAGCACTTAGTCCAGAACCCGGGGTTCCCTGTCCCCCACGCGACCACAGTGAACCTGGATGCAGCAGCATGTGCATGTGTGGGGCTGGCACAGGTAGGTGATGAAGGGAGCTCCTGAAAAGGAGGCGCGCCTTCCAGTTGGGTAAAACCTGCTGCCACAAGATCATGGAAGTCCCTTACAATGGGTGGCTCTAATGTCCCATCAAGGAAACAAAAGACAGCTTATCACACTTCATCTTTCCAGTCATGTTCTCAGACGCTCATTGCTTACTTGCTGTTTGGTGTGCTGCAGTATGAAGGGGGTAGATTTCGGAAGATAATGTTTTTCTGTAAGAAGCAACAGCTCTGGCTTATCCCACATGCAGATTCATAGAAAGGCCCTGCGCCGCCTTGGGAACAGCTGTGTCCTAGAGAAGGATGAACGTCCATGGATTGTTTTCTGTTGCTGTTACCAGAGTTTGCAGGCTTCTGTCCACAGCCTTGCTGTGCCTCCTCCTCTTGGGTTTCTCAGGGATTTCTCTTCTCTGCCCACAAGTATTAGAATCTCTGAGAACCATAAGCAGAGTGTAAGAAGGTACTTAAAGCAGAATCAGCAGCATGTTTTGCTGGAGAACTCAGAATTCATCACAAAGTAACGGTAAAAAGGCATGTTTTGACCCCATGGTGCATTGGTCCAGGCTCTTGATTCACTGGGAGGCACTAGTCTTCAGCCAGAGTTGCAACCAGCCCATCATGCCCAGCGCAGGCGGCCACAAGGTACCAGCAGCTCTCCCCTCTGTCCTGGAAGCAGAGGAGCACACCTGCTTGTCTCTTTTCTTGCTGGATTTGGTCTCCACTGAAACACGCTGACTTTAGTACTTGTAGAAAAAACACTATAGTTTGGGGAGCCTTTTTGGTTTTTGTTTCTTTGTTTTTGGAGTGTTTTGTGTGTGCTTCTGTTTGTTTGGTTTTTTTTGTTTTTGTTTTTAGTCTTTTTTGAGAGAGGGTCTCGCTATGCAGTTCTGACAGGGCTTGAGCTTACTTTGTAGTCCAGGCTGGTCTCAAACTTGCAGTGATGCTCTTGCCTCAGCCTCCCAAGTGCTGGGATTACAGGCATGTGGTACACCACCACACCTGTTAAGATTATGGGTTTTCACTTTATTAAAATAGAAACTTTGACCCTTTTTCATGTTTTTGTGGCTGCCAGTTAGCATCACTGTCACAGCCTTACCTTGTTTGTACTTTCTACTGAGGTCATAAGCTTTGAGTGGCTCTTTCTAGAGATCACACCCCAGTTGTTTAACCTCTCTCTGTTTTGCTAAAATAATTCAATAGGATTTTCCTATGACTATGGTCTCAATCAAAGGAAAGATATATTTTGATTCAGTCCTAAAGTTTCACATTAAAATCCCTCAAAAATTGCTAGTGATTTTTCTATCTCCTTTCTACCTCCTTTCTATCTTTACATTAACTACGTGTTACCAGGTATCAGTGTCTTAATTTGTTTCACAGATCTCATTGCAATGTCCTTGAGAAAGGACTGTGTGTGAGTACGCATGCGCATGTATGCAGGCATCTTGTGGGTGTGTGTTGAAGTGCAGAGCCATCGTGTCCCTTCTTTGCATTCTCAGCACAGAGTACTGCAGGGTTGCCAGCATTGCAGGTAGAAGAAAAATTGTTGCTATAGCAATACCACAAGCATGAAAACACCCTATGTCTCTGTGGGTGTCTGTGTCAGGGTGGAGGAATGTGGGGAGGGAAGCAAAGGGGAATGTTCAGAGCATTGAGCAAAATAAGAGCAAAGCCTAGGCCAAAACTGCCACTGGGTAGAATTTTCTAGTGTTTACTCATGAATTGAAAGTCCTTTCACACTTGCAGCTTAGTAGCTAAGAAATGGAGATGGCCTTTTCCTCCTTAATATCTTCCCTAACTTTGAGACAAGGTATAAGGAAGGCTCTCTTACCTCTCTATTCCTCAGATGTTACATGATCACCCCACAGTTAAAAGTACGGGTGGGCCAAGTGTGGCACATACCTGTCTGTAATCCTAGCACTTGGGAGGCCAAAGCAGGAGGATTGCAAGTTGAAGATTAACCTGGGCTACATAGCAAGATTAACCTGGGCTACATAGCAAGTTTAAGACCTGGACTACATAGGGAGATCCAGTCTGAAAACAAGAGGGTTGGGGGGCACTGTACCATTCCAAGAAGAACAGACCACCAGGCCAGGAAATCCTGCTGCCTGTCACCTCCACTGCAACAGGCAAAGGTGCCAGAGCGTGCCTGTCTCTTTCGAAACTGTATTACACTGTGTGTGCTCTGTCTGCACCACATGCTAATGTCCCCTGAGAAGATAGACTCAGAGTAACCTTGGTAACTAGAGCAGTGATAAGAAACAGAAGAATCTAGGCTGCAGAGGTTGGGGCTAGGAGACACCAAAATTTAGCCAGGGTGAGGTCTCCAAAAATCTGATTCCCAGACTTAGAATCACTGTTAATGAGGTCTGAAGTCCAGGGACCTGATAACAGGCCTCTCTCTTTGTCTTCAGGGCTGTACACTCCTTATCTGCTCAGTCACATGGCAGCAGAGAACATCAGGAGTCAGATCTGAGGCTTTGCATTGCTATTGTGTATTTCTAGATATGGTGTTGGCATCCTATGTTAGTTTTAAGAGTTCTTGTCTTTTGGTAACAGACTGAAAGTTTATAAAATAAAACAATCTGAAATCTGCTTCAAAATTATATGGAGGCAGGGGGAAGGGATAAGAGAGGAAGTCAGGTACAGATAGGCTCACACTGGCTCTGAGTTCATCCTTATGAAATGTGAATGATGGGTGTATGGTGTGTTGTGGGTTTCTTTTGTTTTGTTTTGTTTGATTCTGCTTTTTTGTTTCTGAGACAGGGTTTCACTGTGCAGTTCAGGGTAGCCTGGAACTCACTTTGTTTGCAGCCTCAGCTGGTCTCATACTCACAGTGATCCTGCCTGAGCCTCCCGAGTGCTGAAATTATAGGCATGTGCCGCTACACCCAACTGCATGGGGTACTTTATGTCAACTACTTTTGAGTATGCTTCATGTGTTTTAATAGTTTTTAAAAATTAACAAAAAGTCAGGTATGGTGATGCATGCCTGTGATCCCAACAACTGGAAAACTGAGACAGGAGGATCACAGCAAATTCAAGGCCAGCCTGAGCTAAATATTAAGTCCTTGTCAAAAAACCATAGTAGCCAGGCATGGTGGTACATTCTTGTAATCCCAGCACTCTGGCGGCTAAGGCAGGAGGATCATCCCTGCGAGTTTATGGCCAGTCTGTGCTACTAAATGAGTTCAGAGCCAATCTGAACCATATAGTGAAACCCTGTCTCAAAAAAACAAGAAACCATGATAATAAAGATTGATCTGCCTCTTCTGACTTTAGCTGTGTCTGTGCTCTCAGGGGTTTTGCTTTGCTTTGCTAATTTGAGGGTGTGACATTTTAGGAACTGGAAAGACCTTTACTGCAAAGCTCCTATTGTGGAGCTTGGTTACTTATTTAAGAAAAGAGATCATTTGTGATACAGCAGGAAAACATTAGCAGCCATTTGTGAGAAAGTAAGGGGCTTTTTTCCTGGAAGAGGAAAGATTCTCGGCATATGTAATTTCTGTTTGCACAAGAGTCCATAGGGGAAGCAGACTTTTAACTACCTAGGGTCCTGCACCAAAGGAGGCCACCTCCCCTTCCTCTTCCTCCTCCTCCCCTGGAGGCTCTGTACTGCCTAACACAGTCTCCTGTCTCCAGGACAACTTGCATACCCGCTGTCCTGCCTCAAGGCCAAAAGAGACAAGATAACCTTTTGAGTGTCCTTCCAGCCCATAGTCTGTGATTTCCAGAAAGCTGAAGATTTTCAAACTGAGATTGGCATTTGCTTTTCAAAAAGAAACAGACTAAGAGAGTTTCTCAGATCAAATCCCCATAGCCTCATAAAAGCACTTTTTTTTCAGTTTTACTTCCCATTAGAGGGTCGTATGAAAAGCATTTTAAATTTCAAAAGCTCCCGGTGACTGAGAAGCTGATCCAGGTTCTAACCTAGAGTGAATGAAGTAGATCACAACTTTTTCTTTTGTGTTTGACTACAGCTTGTCCTTTTGCCTTCTCCCCTCCTGTCAGACTTTGCAACTAAAAACCTGTCCTGTTGGCACAACCCTCTCACCTCCAAGCTCTCTTGCCTCCATGAAAACCTTTTCAACCTCCAAGCCAGTGCCCTCTCTAACCCTTTCTCTACCCAGCTCATACCTGTCCTGTAGGTGAGTACCTCACTTCTTTCTAACCTTGGCCCAACCGTCCGTGCCCCCGGTCTTTGTCTGTACCCTTGGAGTTCTCTTGGAGAAAACTTTTCCTAGGCTGGCGCTTATGCTGCTGAGCTAAATCCCCGGCCCCCTTGGAGAGAACTTTCATTGAACCAGCGAGGCCCTACCTCTCCTCTCCCCATCTTTTACCTCTCCTTTGAGCCTGGTCATCTGCTGCTCTTGCAGTATTGGCCTGATGAGGCACAAGGTCTCCTTGCTTTGCCTGCGGTTTGCTCATTTGCTTTAGCTGTGTGTTCAGCATGGCTGTGCCAAAAGGAGTGCACAGAGTACAGCACAGCCCTGACTTACTGTCTGGAGCAACGCAGATCCATCCATAAGGGTAGGTAGTACAAAAGATGACAGTGAGGTGGCAAGAGAGATGGGGCTGCTGTGCAGATCAGAGGACAAAAAGGTCACTTGGATATGTTGTGACAAAGAGGTCGCTGTGTGAGCAATCTAGGGCTGGTCTGACAGCACCGTACTGGTAGCTAAAGTGTACAAACGGAATTTTACTGTGTAGCCAGAGAAGGACGCGAGCCGAACAGGGTCAGTCAGTGGACACCTGTGACCAGAGCAGAAGAGAGCAGAAGGAAGTAGGAGAGGGAGGGTGAATAGACCCCAGAGTGTAGAGTACTTTGCAGCGCAGAACAAGGAGGGTCAGGTTGGTTTTGGAGACCCCTAGAGCTATAGCAGGCTTATTGTAAGGACAGTGCACTCACATGGCATTTTAGAGGGGGAAACTTGTGGACTCGATTGTCAATGGTAATGTAGTTACCACATTCAGTGTGTTACTACGTTTAAAAACCAGTCCCACAGTCCTCAGTTAACCAGTCCTCTAGTCCCAAAGCCCATTCATACAAAGTTGCGAGTACCTGTAATACTCTTTTCCCATCCCCAGAAGGCTGAGGTGGAACTAGAGTGGTCTGAGGAAGCACCAGACTTCTGAGATTAGTCTGGGGACGGTGGTCAAGAGCAATACTGGAAATGGCCAAGAAGGAGGCTCTGGGGCCACAGGGACCATTCCAAGGCTCATGTACGTAGGTGCTCCTAGGTATGCCTCCTCCTTTCTATGGCTGTCACTGGAGCAGCTCATTTGGTTTTGTTGTTGTTTTTGAACTAGGGTCTTGCTGTGTAGTTCAGACTGGTCTTGAACTTACAGTGATCCTCCTGTCTCAGCCTCTGGAGTGCTGGAAGGGTGCACCACTACACTTGGTTTGGAGCAGATCATTTGGCTGTCTGCGGTGCTGTAGTTCCATAAGCCAGCATATTTTTAGTCCTGGGGTTCTTTAAATGTGAAAGAAACTATGTAACCATCACAAGTTTTCCCCCACTAATTTAGAAAGGCTCGTTTTCCAGCTGACAGCATGTTGGATAAGCTTAATTTCTCTCACTCGGATAAGCTTAATTTCCCTAACTCGGATGTGCACACAGAGAATTGCCTAATTCTCCTTTTGCCACGTGTTTCCGCAGCTGCTGGGAGGCCTGCGTTTTTCCCTGAGCCTTCTGACAGAAATGCAAACAGTTAAGGCCCTGCTATACAAACTATTTGTTAGCACAAAGACCATGGGCATCAGTGCATTTGCTCCAAATGAATTTCTCTGCAGTTGGTGCCTGCTTTTCTGGCCCTCTGTGCCTCCTAACCTAAGAGAGAGTAAGGTGGCACTGGTCCCTTCCCATTTGTAGGGTCACCTCCCTGCCCAGCCTCATCTTGTGTCTTCATGCAGAGCAGCTGAGATCTATATCTTGCCACCACTTGAATGGGCCTGCATTACCTAGGACACCCTTGCTTAGGCCTTTCACATAAAACAACACCTTTTGGTAACTAGTAAGAAGGCCATTTCCACAAAAGTGAGGCTCAGCACTCCTCCTGGTAGCATGTCAGCTTACAGGCAGGGTGAGGGAGGGGGCATCTGGGAGCAATTGGCTGGGGTCATCGTCTCCATGGCAGATTCCTGGCATGCTCCATCCATCCAAGGGTGGCTGAGGGGAGAATGCTCTCTGCCGTGGCTGCCAAAACCACAACAAATGACAACTTTCCGTTCTGTCATCTCTCTCGGCTCCACTGCTGGGCAAGCAATTCATTTTTCTACCATAAAAGGACAACAAGGCTTGTCTATAACCACCGTGCCTTCTGCACCACAGGAGAAAGCAGAAGATGGGCAGGGAAATTTACTCCAGTGGTAGCTGCAGCCTCACTCAGTCCAGGCTTCAAGGGACAGCAGCAGCACTGAGAGAGGAGAGAGGGGCAGTGCTGCCAGGCCAGGCCCTCAAACTGAGGCATGTGAGCTCAGGATGGGCACGGGTGCTGTTGTGTCTCCTTCGGCGTGGTGACAGCAATACTGTGTCTACATAGTTGTCATTGATTTTCTTAGTTTGGAATTGTAGATGGTGTGTTCATAGTGGGGGACTCAGGAGATCGTATAGCCCAGACTCTGTCACTGTGCAGATGAAGCTAAGCCACAGAGAGGTTAAGTGTGAGGTTTGTGCAGCTTGAAGAAATCACTGAACTTCCAGGTTTTTGGTTATGTATGGATTTCGGGTTCCAGGACAGTCCTTGAACCTGTACATTAATGTGCAGTGTGGCTCAATTAAAAGTGAGCCACAGAAAGCCTGACTGATAGAAATAGTTCTTTTGGCTTTGCTTTTTGGCAGTGCTAAGGATTAAATCCAGGGCCTTACCATGCTAGGCAAAGCACTGTACCACTGAGCTAAATGCCCAGTACCCTCCCCTCATTTTATTTTGAGGCAGAGTCTAAATTGCTGATTGGTCTCAAACTTTCAGTGCTCCTTCCTCAGCCTTCTTGGTAGCTGGGCTTATACGCTTGGCTAAAATACAGTTTTTAATTGATAGGCTTGTGTTCTGTCATCCAGGGTCTCTTGGAACATACATAATCTTTGTAGTATTATCTACAAAACCTATGGGTGCTTTGAGTGATTGCAAATAAGTGTTAGAAATTAGTATAGTAGTTAGAAAGTGAATGCTTAGCAGTTTTGGCAACATTGGGATTCTTTGAGGCAGTGGCTGCAGAATTCCTACCCCATTCACCTGATACAAGCTGGCAAGGTGTTGGAAAGGGGACGTTGTCCCAGCAAGCTCTGTGACAGCTACAGCCTACATCCAGGGCATGGCTACAGCACAGGTTTCAAACTGTGGCCCCAGGGAGCCCTCTTCTGTGACCAGCTTCCATGACAGTTTTCCATGAAGAACTGAGGTTTGCCTTTTTGTTTAACCTTCACTCTTGCTGCACGTCTTATTTCATAGCAGATGCTGGAGCTGAACCGAGCACATTCCTAAGGGAATAACAATATTGCCCAAGAATCTTGCTGATGTGGAAATCTGGTAGGAAAGCAAGGCTCTTCAAGGTTGAATGTTATCAGATAATGCTGGTGACCACAATACATTCTGAATTCACTGGCTGGGATTCAGAAGTTAGCTCACAAGTCATTCCTGAAAGAGCTGATCACTGAGTAGAAGTGGCTGCAGTGGACTGAGTGAGTGGGAGCGAGCAGTTAAGGTATCACATACCTAGACCCTGTTTCAAAGCTGGACTGTTGGTTTGACCTTCCTGTCTGACCGGCAGAGCAGTGGGCGGGCAGCAGTCCTTCAGAGCTGATTGATGTCATATCCCTGGCCTTTCTCAAGAAGTCTTGAGGAACAGCAGATGATGCCCAGGAGCAGCCATCTCACTGTGCTTGACCCACTGTCCTGTGGTCATTGAAGCCTTGGAAACCTTGAGGGGGTTTTTGTCAGCAACAGCAGGTGAATTTCGTCTCATAGCACAATTGTTAATTTGAATTAGGTATAATTTTAAGGCTAATTTCTCAAGCAAATAGCATTTCCTTCTTAGACTGAGAGTCTCTCCCTCCCCATCATCACTGTCTCTGCATGCCTTAGCGTCCTGACTGTGTGATGACCAGCTTAGAGACATCAGCCGGCTTGTTTCCTAATTTGGTCACAGTATGCTTCTAGCAGTCTTGCCTAACTTTAGAAGAACACAAACACAGGGAGTAGCTCCCATATAGGAGGGGGAATTTCCTCTTATCAGAAGATCTACAGTTCCCTTCTTGCTTCCTCTAAAAAGAGGAAGTGATACTTTGGAAGGTTGTAGTTTATTCTGAAGTTCCCTCTTTAGGCCTGGCTTCTTTATACCAGCTTCTTCCTAACTAGTTCCTGGTCTTCTTTTCCTCACCCAGGATACCCATTTCCCAGTTGAATGTTCATCAACAAGGAACAGATAAAGACATTTATGCTTATCAATGTTGTGGGGTCAACAAACTTTTTTTTTTAATAGATGGTAACAGAGTAAATATTTTAGGCTTTCCAAACCACATGGTCTGTCCCAGGTACTCACCTGTGCCTTTAGCATGCAAATAACTACAGACAACACACAAATAGGTGAATGTGGCTGTTTAATCATGTATTTAGAAAGATAGTTGTTGTGTGTGTCAGTATGAAGCTGGCTCCACGATGTATGAATTGGGAAAAGCAAGGTGTAGAATAGTGGGAACAACGCGCAAGCCTTTGGTCTTAATTGGGACAAGGAGGATGTGTTTGCCAATACACACATAAAATCGGTGTGGAAGGATAAATAAAGGACTGGTAACAATGAGTTATTTTTTGGGACGCTCAATGAGGATCGGAGGAGGATATACGCTTATGTGCACTTCTTCAAAAAAGAAGTGCAGGCTGGGGATTTAGCTCAGTGGCATAAGCGCCTGCCTGGCAAACACAAGGTTGTGAGTTCAATCCCTGGTACCAGAAAAAAAAAAATCTCAGTTACAAAAAAGAATTATACCTATTTTCATCAAGACAGCCCTATCTGAACTTTAGAGCAAAGAGATTTGTTTTTATTTCACAAGAACTTGAAAAGAAAGAAATGTAATTATTAAAATGTGCTTGTGTGTCTCTGAATGGTGTTTGTTTTTTGGGACTGGGAATCAACTCAGAACCCTTTGCTTGCCAGGCAGGCACTGTGCGGCTGAGCTAAATCCCCGGCCTGGTCTCTCACCATCTCTGCTTTTTCCCTAGGAAGACTTACTTTGCTACCTAAAAGGAGCACTGGGCCCTGAGTATATGGGGCTGTGGCTTTGTGGTGAGTGGACGAGCTGGAGCCAAGGCAGTGCCGACCTGCTTTTTGCTGGTCTTCCTGCGTGAGCCTCATTCTCAGCACTGCTCAGGATGGGATGCAGCCAGTGAGAAACTGTGGACCAGAACTCAGAGCCCCGTGGGAATGAATACAGATTTTAGTAATTAGGATTCAAGGCTGCTTCCAAGTGCTTCCTTTTCCCACAGAGACTCTTTTCTGACTAATAAGTAAGGATGGGTCTGATTCACTGAACGTTGCCATGACTGGTTTTTAAAATGTCTGGTTTGGCTTGTGAAACCAGCCAATGAAGTTGCTACCTTCCTAGTATGTAAAGCAGTTCACTCTTGCTATGGGAGGAACCAGCAAAAGATTTGATAGGAAATCCCTCCCTGCTTAGGAGGCAGTGTGGCTGTAAACAGCTAAAGAATTCACATGTGGCATCAGCCTCATCCACGGTGCACTCCTCCATCTTCCAAGCAGATAGTCTTCAAACAGCCAAACTAAACCTCTTCCAAGCATCATTTGCAGGCATATTTGCTATCATTCTGTTGTTGTTGTTGTTGTTGTTGTTGTTTAACAAAACCCTATGCAGGAATGTCAGAAATGGGAGCTTTCAAAATCCCTTCTTGATAACAGGATTTGTGGAGAGGCAGAGCAGCTGTGATAAGTCTCTCCCTACCCCATAAAGGAGGGGCCTGGCTGCCAGACCCAGCCTGTTCTGCACCGCTAGTCTTGGCTGTGGCTGTTCAGCGAGCAAGTTCTGCTGAGCAAGCAGGTCTTTTTTTTATGTGAGATGTTGTTTAAAACATTGGAAATATGTTTGAAAGATGCTGGTGTAGTTTCCTGAGCTCAGTTTCATACGCTGGCAGCTCTCCAGGGTCTCAGAGTTAGTGGTAATGTACTCCCTGCCTAGTAGCCAGGGACATGTGTCCATTCAAGATAGAAAAAAGCCTGTGCAGTACCTTGTTGAACTGAAGAGGACACCAAAAAGTTGTGCTTTTCCATACATGTTTCCCTTAAAGAGGAGCTGGGCCTTTTTAAAAATTGAAAACTAACATTCTTACACACACACACACACACACACACACACACACATCCTCCTCTTCTAGTATCACCAGCCCCATCTCACTCGCCCCCAAGGCTTCGCTCTCCATTGCTGCATTTAACCTTGAAACCTCTGTTGTAGGCTTCTGCCTTTATCCCAGTCCTGCTTTTGCATTATTGATGGGCCTGGAGCAATCCAGCCAGAACCCTGACACTACTAATTACTGCTTATAACTGAGAAGTGAGAAGGGAGTAGAATGGGTCATAAGACTGCCCTGATGACTATAAAGCCCTGGTGTCAGGCAGGAATGCAGGGGACTGTTTCTGTGTGTTTAGAGTACAGCTTTGGTGTCCCCTCAGTACAGGCTGCCCGGCAGAGCATCCTGCAGGCAAAATGAAGAAGTCACCCCACAGTGGTAACCCCAGCATCGCTTTCTGCACAAGTGTTAGAGAGAAGGGGTTTGTTTCTGTGGGAGCCTGTGGCATAACAGCCCCCATGAGGACAGGTCACTCTATGAGGCAACCTAGGCCAAGAGACTGCACTCAAGTGTCAGGAGAGGCGTTGAGGCAGTGCTGCTCTGATCCAATAAACCCTTAACTGCCAGGTCTGTGATGACCCATATTAAGTCTCTGCCAGTCTCCAAATCACGTTCTATGTATGCATGTGTGTGATTAGGAGACATGAGGCTGCCAGGGCAGAGCTGTGCCGGCAGAACATGCATACACATGTCAAGATGTGGGGTAGCAGGTGGTGTGAGCCCTTCCAAGATGTGTTGGTTGAGAGGTCAAAGGAAGGCTCTGATTTGTAGCTCTGCCTTACCAGCCCTGGGCACCTAACCGTCTTTGTGAAGCACAACCCCCCCCCCCCCCGTTCTGTAGAGGGGAGGCATCTACTATGCACAGAGGTGCAGGATACTCAAGTGCGGGGCTGGTGAGGTGGCTGGGGGAGGTAAGGAGAAACTCTTTCTTCTGCCACAGCCACTGATACCTTCCAGGCCTTTAACACTCCCTGGGGTGCCTTCAAGTGATCAATAACAAAAACATGCCCAGCTGCTGGGGAAGGCAGACCATGTCATTTAGAGGAATAGGAGATAAAAGGGGATTTTAGAAATGTCAGAATATGTATAGTGATACAGAATAGTGGAGTCAAACTTGGAAACCACAGACTGTCCAGTACTATTTTATTATTTTATTCAAGCTTTACCGTCACACAGTTGTGGTCTTAAAATTAGATTTCTTAGACTTTAAAAACTTATGTAAAATCCAGGAAGAAAAGGAAAACTACTTTTAAATATTTTGAATTATTGAAAAACAGGAAAAGGCTATTTTGAAGGGATACAGATTTAGATTTTTCTTTTTTTTACTTAGATTTGTCTTAAAAAGAAAACAGCTCCATAGCTGGATATGGTGGTACGTGCCTATATTCACAGTACTAGGGAGGCCGAAGTAGGCAGATGTGAAGTTCAGGCCAGTCTGGATGACATAGCAAGACCCTAGCTCAGAAAAACTGGAAGGGCAGGGAGGGAAAAAGAGAAAAAACCCAGAGCTCCACAGAAGAGAGGAGAGGAGTCACTGATAGAGGCCAGTGGGAAGGAGATGGCTCCTGGGTGTCACCTTCTGAAATGGTCTGCCTTTCTCTCTCTGTTGTCTTCCTTCTCCTTGTCCTCTTTCCCCTCCAGTATGAGAGTATCTTGGGGTGGGTCATGGTTCCCAAAACTAAAAGTAAATCCTGTCATTTTCCCCATGTCTCACATACAAGGAAAATGGCTGCTTGCAGGCTACAGCAAAGGAAGCAGCACGGGCCCTGGCAGCCCACACTGGGGCCAGCCCCCGGCCCAGGGGTCCTCTGCTGCCGCGCTGTCTCCAGGTCAGCTGATGAGGTGCTGCTCCTGAGACTCCATCGTGTATTTCGTGGTATTGACAGCCTGTTCTTCCTTGAGTGGGGGTTGGGAGCACAGCAGGCCAGATCTGCTTCTGCCTCTCAGATACCCTTGAGGATAAAGGAGCGATTCCACTGTCAGTTCTTTGAATGTTTTTCTTTTTTTTCCTCTGGTCCCTCATGTAATCAGCATTTGATTTCAGCGCAGTGCTTTGTACAGTCATCTTAGCTGTTACCCTTCTCACAGTATTGTTAGTTGTGTCATACTTTATCAGAAGATAAGAATGTCAAACAAACTGAGAATTACCCAGTGGCAGAGTCACCAACCAAATTTTGCATATTCCACTTAAAGGAGATAAGGTAGGCCTACCTGTAAGTGCAGATAAGGGTATTTCTCCAAGAAAATGCCCTGTTGCAGCCGGCGGGCCATGTGTGCGGACAGGGTGAGCCTCCTGCCTTTCTGTGCATCTGTGAAGGACGGCTCTGCTCCATATACGCTGATTTTTTTCTGGAAGATGAACTTCTAAAGCTTGAAACTGAAGAATCTTTCACCCTTTTGTTTATACCTGTGTGTACTTCCTGACATGAATGCATACTTTTTCTAATCGGTGTCAACAGCGATTTAAAAAAAAAAAAATGCAGGAGAGCCGGGTTTAGCTGACTGCTTTCCTCCCTACCTGTGGTTTCCCTGGAATGAGACATTGCTGCCCCTCTTCTCTGTAGTGTCCAGGCAGGTGAGTATGTCACATTACATGCAGTTTTTACCTTGGCCTCATTTACTCTCTGCCTAGACATCTTATAACATTGTTCCTTCTTTCTCAAAATACAAAAATAATTGTGATTTGCTTTGTTCTATTTTATTTGGCTTTATTTTATTCTCTTTAAAATAAAAAAATTAAAAATAATCGGAAAAAAACACTAAACGTTGGTGTTAAGTACACAGTGCCAAGGGGGCATCTTCTGCCCTGTCCTTGCCCAAGAGGTAGATAAGAGTGGACCCTCTTTGGTTTTTAGAAATTCCCTTGATTTCTAGGCTTTGATTTCTGAACCTGATGTTCCTGACAGACACATTCAATTGACTGTGATAATGAACCCATTTGGGATAGGCAGGACTCCCGGGCTTTTATCTTTTAAGACCTTCTGTAGTAATATAATATTCCATTGCCACAAATAGCACTACCTTTGAAAGCTTTCCTGACAAGGTTTCCAAACCCTGCTCACGTATTTTTAAAGGAAGAGTTGATAACATTGTTTTAACAGAGCCAAGTGTTTTCAACAAATGAATAGGGGATATGCTAGGTGAGTTAGCTCACTGGCTGACACTGATGGGGACCAGCAGCAGTCAGTCACAGAGCGATGACATTTAGACTTAGACTTCTGGCTGTGGGACCAAGAAGAGATCTCAGTCTGACTTTGCTCATCCGAAAAGTGGAGGTCCTGGCCAGCTCTCCTTCAGGGTGCTAAAGATGTTAGAGTCAACACCATATGACAACAGGAAGGACCTTAAGAGTTTTCAGAAGCCAGAAAGGAAAAATAGATTTCCCTTCTCACTGCCAGGATGCACAGCTGGGATGGCTGTCCCTTGAATGGTTAATAACCAAGAGGTTATGGCACGAAGCTGCACTGCAGAAGCATTGAGGACCCCTGCACAGTGGGAGGTTATCTTACGGATTACACTGTGGACCTTACAAGTGAAGTTAGCTGGGCAGGAGCTTGGCAGGGGCAGTGCTGTCTGCATGTGGAAGGCACTGGGTTCAGCCCTCAGCACTGCAAAAATAAGTGAGTCTGTTTATCCAGGCATGTTTTTAAAGTTCAGTCTGGATGAGATTATTTAGCTGCATGTTTTTATAGTATGTGCTTCATGGAATTTTTTTTTCATAGTTTTTTACAAGGTCATTATTTAGAAATGCATCATAATGCTACAGATGTAAAGAATTCATATCTTGAAAATGTTTTGCCCTTGTCCAGGACTGCTTAGCATACATATTTAATTACAAGGCATGAGGATTAATGGGACTTTGAATATGTAACACTCTTCTCCTGAGATTAATTTGATTTAATTACTCCTGAGATAGGCAAACGCCTTGGTGACTTGCCATTTGGATGTGAGTGTTAAAGGAGAGGGGGCGAAACTGTGACTTCTGTCAGATTCAGCTTTGGCTTTTTATTTCCTTCCCCACACTCCCCCTCTCACTTTTAGCTCATCACTTTGTCTTTGTAGTTTGGGGAAGAAAGAGGAGAAAGTAATAGACTTTACCTTTACACAGTTCAGCTTGCGGCTCACTACAATGTTTTCTTTCTTTCTTTTTTTTCTTTTCTTTTTTTTTTTTTTTTTTTTTAATCTTTTTGAGATGCAGTTCAGGCTTGCCTTGGGCTCACTTTGTAGCCCAGGCTGATCTCAGACTTGTAACGATCCTCCTACCTCAGCCTCCAGAGTGCTGGAATTACAGGAATATACCACCACGCCCAGCTCATTACAGTATTTTCAAAGTAGTAATTTTTAGTGTGTTTCTCATCATCCAGAAAAATAAGATAACAGAGAAATTTGTGTAGCCCTGTTCTTCCAAAAATTCAAAAAAATCATCTCTTGCCCCCCAGCTTTGTACATAGCGCCCTGTGTGGAAAAGAGGGGAGGAACAGGTACAGGCTGGCAGGAGTACCTGCACCCAGAAGGGCCTCGTAATGCCACCCACACTCACCCATCTAATTGTGAAGGCAGAGGCTGTCGGGAGCCTGTGGAGCAAAGAGGAGGAGATGATTTTGTTCGAGCTCACCATGTTCTTTCCATCTTTGGCTACATCCAGCTACATCCAGTGGACACAGTGGCTGCTGACCACAGGCAGCCCAATAACTGAAGGTTCACATTCCTGCCATGGTCCAGACCCATAAGAGACATAGTGTGGCCTGAGCAGCCAATGGCAAAGATGGGGGGGGCAGAGATTGCGCAGCAGAAGCTGCTCTGTCCAGAGTGCAGTTCACCATCAAGAATCCTGGGCACCCTTGTTGCCACCATGCCCATGTTCTTCACAAACATAGCCCCAGGTTACTGAATAGTGGTCCTGCTCTGATCCCATGCCCTTCTGGGCTCCTGAAACCTGCAGAGTGAAGAATCACAGGTCACTCCACCAGGGACTGCTAAGCTCCCTTTTCCTCTCGAGGGAAATTATATACTTCTGTGACCCCCTTTGACCACTTCAAAAATAATGAGATGCAAGCCAGGTTTAATGGCACATGCCTACAATCCCCAGCTGCTTGGGAGACTGAAACAGCAGGATCACAAGTTTGAAGTCAGACTAAACAAATTTCTTTGAGACCCTGTCTCAAAAAAAAAAAAAAAAGAAAAAGAAAAAAAGTTCTAGGGAGGTAGCTCAGCAGTCCCTGAGTTCAATCTACAGTGCTGCAAAAAAATAATAAAATAATAAGATTTAAAAGAGAAAATCTACAAAGATAAGTAAAAGTGTTTTTTTTTACGATTTGTAAGGTGCCTTGAACAGACCCTGGAGTGGTGCCCTTTAGAACAACTGTTAAGTCACTGTCAGTGTAGCAGTGTCTTCCCGTTGCCTTTAGGAAGTACTGAGTTATACTTCAGCGTGGTTTGCACCTCTCAATACCTGGTCTTGCCACTGAAATCTGTGCACTCAAAGTGCCTGTTCCTTTTTTCTGTGCCTCTGGTCCATGTTGTATCCTTTGCCTCCTTAGGCAGCGGAAGACAGCGCCATCCTGGAGGCACTGGAG
This sequence comes from Dolichotis patagonum, assembly GCA_004027295.1. NCBI lineage: Eukaryota > Metazoa > Chordata > Mammalia > Rodentia > Caviidae > Dolichotis > Dolichotis patagonum. The sequence continues at coordinate 63,178 of PVJX010004824.1, forward strand.
TCTGTAGGAGTGTGTGGGTGCTCTGCTGCCTCTCCTAGCTGGACTTGGTTTCCATAGACTCCAGGGAGCAGGAACTGTGCTGGCCAGGCCCACAGGCACAGTGGCTGGTGCCTCCTGGATATGGAGTCTTTCTGAGCCTCCGCTGTCCCTCTTACCTCTGGCCCGACCAAGTCACTGTGGTGCCCTTGTGCAGCACACATGACACTGTCTTCTTTAACTTGCCCGAGTGGCCACAGAATGACAGCTTTTCTCAGAAATAAACACAGCACCAGCCCATCCAGCATGTGAGCTGGAAGTCCAGTCTGTGTTTTGTAATGTGATAGCTGTGAACTGCTCAGCTTCTCCATGCACACTGGCTGGCCACCTCCACCTGTGTCCCCAGGATTATATGGCTCAGTAATTATCTGCTGCCCAGCTGTTGTCATTGCCCTTCTGTCACTGGTTGGGGACACTGAGGCTCAAGGTTTAGTGCACACGCACAACAGCCAGGATTGAGCCAGGACCTCTCTGCCATCAGCGGACATGAAGAATGCCTTTCCAGAAGGTTCCAGTGATGTGGGTAACTCAGGGATGACTTGGGCTCAGCTAGGATGTGAGCTGTTTCCAGCAATGCCACTGGCACCATCCAGAGGTACACACCTTAGGCTTTTGTTGCATAAAAATAACAGCTGCCATTGATGAGGATGTGCATTTTCCCCCTTAATCTTTATCAGACGCCAGCCAGGGCCTTGTCCAAGTCTCACAGATTCTTCTGAGAAAGACTAGCCCAAGCTTCTCCCCCTGGTCCATGCCAGAAGTGATACTGGGTTGTGGACAGACAGGCACAGAGTATCTAAGGTGTATTTAGGGATAGACCCTAAAAGACTAGCTAGCTGAATTATAGCTGGGAGGGGGGTGAGGAAAAGGAAGAATTGAGACAATTTGCTTAAATATCTGGCAGGTAACCTTGTGCCTCAGCCATCCAGAAAAGATAAAAACAACTTTGTGGCGAGGCCAGGGGATCAGAGGGTGCATTTCAGATGTCTGCCTGGGAGCCCCTTAGACCTCCAGGTAGGAACATAAAGGAGCTCTGCCAGCCAGTCAGTTAGCTCCAGGGAGAGACAGGTGCATCCTTGCCTTCACCTAGGGCATGTGGGCTGTGGAGGGGGTAGATGTTTGTGGGTGACGAAGGAATCGTGCCTAGAGAGTTGGAAGAGCACTGTAGCAGTGACCCTGTGTTGGACTTTGAGGGCAGCCCTAGAGCTGGGGCCGTGGGTCAGGAGAGACCTTCCAGAGTTCTGCGAGAGTTCACTGAGTGTTAGAGAAAAGGGTGCATTTCCGGAGGAGGGGCAGGAAGCTGGAGGCTTCTGAGCCAGTTTGTGAAGGGGCAGTCCCTTGGGTGAAGGGTGTGAAGTTCTCGAGAGCGTCGTAACTGGTGAAGTGACAGCATCCAGTCTCAGTTTAGGAAGATGTGTCTGGTAGCAGCTTGAAAAAAGGAACTACATGTGAGAACAAATTAGAGTCAGGACAATCTACGAGTCCTGACCCTCACCAAAGATTTCAGGGACCTAGTCAGGCCTCAGCTCCATGTAAAGATGGTGTCTTTACATGGTCCTTAGAGGACAGGGGGCTCCTTTGCTTCCTTGGCCTGGAGCTTTCAGCAAAATGGTGGATCTGAGGGGCCCAGGCTGGCTCTGTTTGTCGTCCAAGTGTGATAGTCTGTCTGCTCGATTATCTCCCATCTCCAGGGCAGTGCTACTGCCCATGCCTTGTTTTACACATGGGACCAATTGTTTAAAATGCCAGCACTCCTAGGTTCCTTTCCCTGGTAGTGTGAACACTCGTGTTCTTTCTGCCTCTCTTTTCCTCCCTCTCCCTCTCCCCGCCTCCCTGCAGCAGCACATTCCATTCAGGCAGATTCCATGACAGGGATGTTCTCCTCGAGTGCTTCATTTCAGCGGTTTGATTTTGTGGTCTGTTGCCATGGCGCCTAGAGCTAAGGCCTTATCAAATAATTACACATCCAGTGGTACTTAGACTCCCAGAAACAGGAAGCAAGAAGGACTCTCAAGGGACTCCCTGGTCAGCTCTCCTGATGCTGAAAGGCTTTGTCCAGGTCCTCCTGGCTCACCAGCAGTTTTGCTACACTTAATATATCTCTCTATGTGCACAGTGCAGACTCACTGCCTGTTTGCTTTGCGGGACTGACCGGGCAGTTTTCCCTGTTCCGTGCTGTTCTGGGACTAACACATTTGCCTAGTCATGCTTTAGCTGGAGATGGATGGGCGCTTTATCCAGCACCCTTGGCAAGGGCTGGCTGAGGCCCCTCTAACTGTGTTTAGGCACCCCCACCACTTGTCAGCTGTGTGGCCTTCCCCCAACACCATGTCCCTCTACCACAGTTCCTCCCTGCTAAAAGGTGCACTCACTGGAGGATCAGGTACTAGGTGAGTCGTCCATGAGCACCCCACTAGAGGGAGCTGTTACTGTTCACCCCACATAAAAGGGGCTGGGCAGGTTGAAACATTACTGAGTAAGGAGTCCTGGAGATGCACTTGCAGTCCTCCTGCCTCAGCTTCTTGAGTCGCTAGGATTACAGTCATGTGTCAACCTGTCCAGCCCCTGATTTCAGTTCTTTTTTGCTTGCATCGTGCCCTGTCTTCTCGTTTCCTTTTCCCTTATAAGTTGCGAAGTCCAGCTCTCACCTTGATCCCTGGTGAGCTGGTGTCCAGAAACATGCACTGTCATTTGTGTGAGTGACCTCCAACCCTCTCACAGCTGTGGATCCCACAGGGGTTTCCAGTCACCACTGTGGAGGGCAGGAGGCCTGGGAGTGCAGGCCAGAACAGCTGTGGCGACTACAGAGCAGTAGCTAGCACCGATTAGTCACTCACGTGCTCCAGCCTCCACTGAGCGTAGAGTGCATCCTTACTCAGTCCTGCTAGCTCCTTCTACAGGTAGGACACTAAAGCTGGGAGAGTTGAGGCTACTTACCCAGGGTGGCTTAGTGAGTCACTGGAGAGGACTGCTCAGGGCTGCCCAGAGCCAGCCTCCTGACCACCTCTGTAGGACACCAGAAACTCTCCAGTAGAATGAGATTTCTCAAGACAAGGTTGTGGTACATGGCAGGGTCTTTGACCGTTTTCTTCATAAGCCTGTCACAAGCTTTAATGTTCTGCAGATCCTGTTTATGAAATGTGCATGAAATGCCTATATTGCAGGGACTCAAACAGTATAATGCTTTCTCAGTTATTTCTATGTCGTTGAACATTTAAAATCATTTGACTCGGGAGGTTTAGGCAGAAGGATTGCAGTAAGTTTGAGGCTAGCCTGAGCTACATAGTGAGACCTTGCAGCAAAAAAAAAAAAGAAAAAGAAAAAGAATCATTGGAAAGCCTTGTAGCTAGAGGTAACCAGGAAGTTCTCTGCTGACAGTTACAGTAGGCAACCAGCAGAGGGCCCTAGAGTCTCACAAATAAACTTAGGTTCTGGCATAAGCTCAGCAGTTACAGATTCTAGTCTTGGCCCTTTGCCTCTGCAAGGAGCATCCAGAGAGGCAGAGCGAGCCTCCCAAAGCTGGGAGGAAATGCCAGCACTGTCAGGTGTGCCTGAGAAGGTAGGCATCATCAGGAACACTTAGAAAACCTGATCCCCTTGTGATAGGATCACAGGAGGCTTGTTCCAAGTAAGGTACAGTTGTATGCGGGCCAGGCAGATTCCAAATATGTTTTGAGTAACTTCTTTCCAGTCAGAGGATACTAACTGTAGGTGTAAAAAACAGACAATTATGCAAGAAGAGCTTGCACACGCTTCCGGTGATCATAATCTCCTAATGTTATGTGGCCTTTACATCATGACCTGCATCTTACACATTATTCCTTTATCTTTTTCTCTACATTGCCTTTTTCCCCCTTCCTTAACAGAAAAAAGCTTGGGAAAATGGGAAGAAAGCCAAAAGAATAAGAATCTCTGATTAGCAGTCACATCCTCAATGGGTGAAACCTGTCTCGTGTCCATCTTTAATAAATGTGGGTGACATCACCACACCACCTACACAGTAGGGCATTAGTGTCCAGAGCAAAATGGCAGAAGTGACATCTCCTTGCTAAGACTGAATAGTCTCTGCATTGTTTGCTGAGATGAAGACCTTGACCACATAGCAATAACAGTTACAAAATATGAAATCACCTGCTTTCTCACCATGTAAGCCAACATAAGAGTGCTCTAAAAATGCAAGGTGTGTAGGGTCTCTAGTGGTATTTTACTGAGATTAGACCCCTCATAAGGTTTATTATAAGATCATTGCATGCAAGCTGGGCATGGTGGCACACGCCTGTAATCCCAGCACTCGGGAGGATGAGGTAGGACAATCATTGCAAGTTTGAGAGCAGTCTGGACTACAAAGTGCGTTCAAGGCCATCCTGAACTGCATAGCAAGACCCTGTCTCAAAAAGACAACAACAACAAAAAAAACATGTTGTTGGTTTGTCCTAGTTGGGGCTGTTGTTAAAAAACAGTGACTCCTGCACACAGGAAATGAGGGGCCTTGGATGCAGTTATATCCACATCCACTGGTCCCAGCTGCACTCACACCTGGTGTCTTAGGCATGGGACAATGCTGGAAGGGAAGTGCCTGAACACAAGGCCAGGGTCCGATGTGTGTGTCATAGCACTTACTGCTCTATGTGTTTATCTTTTCTTTCTCTCCCAGTTATTAGGCCTGAAATGCTTTCTTGAATAAGAGTAGGGCCAGCTTAGCTGCTCCTAACAGTGGTGTATATATTCCCTTCCTGTGCCTTTTCCAGGTGTCCAAGTGTCCTTTGTGTTCCAGGAGCCCCCTGGGAGTCACCCTAGCCACACAGCTGGGCAGACAGGAAAGCTAGGCTATGGGGAATCAGAGGCCACAGCAGCTCTTCTCCCTGTAGGGTTCGTCTTGGTTCCCTGTCTCATTCTTGCTTTTCTGCACCTACTGTCAGCCCTTTGACTACTCGCTTTGTTTTATATTGTTTGAATAAAATTTTAAACTGTGGGAGCAAGGTATGATGGGATATACCTATAATGGCAGCACTTGGGAAACTGAGGCTGGAGGAGTGCCATGAGTTCAAGGCCATCCTGAACCACATAGTGAGGCTGTCTCAAAAGAAGGAGGAGGAGGAGGAGGAAGAGGAAGAAGAAAGAGAGGAGGAAAAGAGAGAGAGAAAAAAAAGAAGAAAAGAAAGAAAAAGAAGGAAGGAAGGAAGGAAGGAAGGAAGGAAGGAAGGGGGGATCTTTCTGAAATGTCAAGAATGCATAGAGAAGGTTCCATAGTATGGCAGTCTGTATAGCTGCTGCCTCTGCCCTCCTATGTCTGCCCTCCTCTGCCCACTGAGGCACAGTCCAGGAGCCTCTCTCCCTGCAGGACCTGGGATCCTGTCCATGCCCTTTCTGACCTGGTGTGTGTAGTGGAGACAGGCTGAGGGAAGAGATGGCTAGAACGTACCCACAGGGCAACTACCTCCCACAGACATTTAGTAGGTGATACCTTCCTTCGGTGTTTAGAGCACAAGGAGTTCCTACTTACCATGGGACTGTTGCTGCAGTTACACGTAATGATTTTCACTTCAGCAGCAACCACTCAGTGTCCACATCTGCTTTAAAGACCCCTCACCCTTGCACTGCCACAAATGAGCAAGGGTTACCTCCTGTACCAACAGTGTCCCCAAGGATTCCCTGCCTGGCATGTACTTGTTGTAGGCTGAAATAAGATGGCTTTTCCCTGGATCTAGCCAAATGGAGGGATTTCTTGAGGCCCTTATTCTGGACTGTGGCCTGGGCCTCCAGCACTTAGTCCCCTGATACCTCCCTTGAGTCCCTGTATGACCATCTCCTCTGTTTTTCCTTTGTATCACCCAGCGAGGGTAGCAGTGAGCCTTTGCCACTCTTACGGTTCCAGCTTCTCCCTCTGACTACACACAAGCACAGCAGGTCCCATTGCCACTGTTCCTGAAGATGCCTTCACCTGGACCATGCTTCCTTTCTCTTCACCTTTCTCCTGTCCTGCTGTCACTGCTGCATTGATCCGAAAGCAGCCACGTCAACAGACCCTTACTAAGGCCATGTGCAGGCAGCAGAGTCGTGTTCCATAGGGGACCTCTCAGTAACCACAGAGCTGCTGAGCCTCACTGCTCTCTTCGGCCTGGTGACAAAGGCAGTACTGCCCGTGGAGGTGAGGGTATCACAGAGAGCCCATCTGGGGCTCTGAGGGGTCCAGATCAAGCAGAGAGGCTCCACAAACAGCAGTTACAGCTCCCACAATAAGGCCCAGGAAATCTCAGTGCTTCGGTAGAGTTGTGACACAAGAGATTTTCCTCACTCAGGTAGTAGAACCCAGAGTTTTAAATTCAAATGACTGTACTAGGTGTAGTGTAACTCCTGGACTCCTGGACTCCAGGACTCAAGGCCAGCCTGGACCACATAGTCAGCTCAAGGCCAGTCTGAACTACATAGCAAGACTAGCTCAAGGCATCAAAATATTAATCAAGTAATTAATTCAAATGACTTCAGCCAGTGAAGCTCCTTAACAATGTTCTGGCTCCATGTATCCTGTGTCCTAGAGGCCCTGACCTGAGTCCCAGCCCCCTTTGGCAGTGTGTCTCAAGGCTCTGCACTTCCGTCTTCCACACTGCACTGCTCACCTGGACCACACCCACCCCCACACTGCACAGCACACTCTGCCTAAAGAATGCGTTTGTGTGCATTGTCGCCTGCTGGCCCTCCAGAAGCTCCTCGGTGCTCTCTGGGTGCTCCTTGGGATGCCTTCCACGTAACACAAGCTTCGGTCACCTCACCAGCTCTGCAATGACCCTCTGCTGGGTGACTGGTCATCTTCATGGTGCTTTCCTGAACCCCACCCCCACCCCAGCACCCATGAGATCCCCCCTCCTCCTCTGTCTCCCCACTGTGTTAGCTGATCCATGACTAGAGGTACACAAGTCATGAGCCATGAGCAGACAATGCTTTGTGGTAAGTGCTGGTGTGAGCAGACACCCTTTTCAGTGGGGCCTTGTCCAAGCAACAGTAGTCAGGAAATCTTGGAGGGGTGGAACTCGATGGTAAAGGAAAACTGCCCATGGGGAGTCGCGGCAGAAGGACCATGACAGGTCCAGCTGGTGAGCAGTGGCAGTTCAGTGGGTGACTGCACACAGCTTCTGCTTAAAGCCTGGCTTATAGACTGCTTCCCTCATGCGAGGGATTATCCCTAGTTGTACCCAGTCCTACTCTTGCTCTGTAAAGTGCCCCCCCAAAAGTTGTATAGTAATCCCCCCAAAACATGCACACATGTACCCCAGGCTGTAGCCAGGTATTCTTGGTCCTCACCAGCAATGCAGTGATACTTTAGCTAGCTATAACAGAAAGGAGATTTGCTGTAAACTCTTGGACTTAGGACTTCTCTAAAACTCAAACCCTGGCAAACTGTGTCTCACTGCGGCCTAGCATCTGTGAACACCTGCTTGACTTTAGCCATTGCACTGTCACCTGCCTCCCGTATGGAAAGTTTGCTTGTCTGCATGCCGCAGTCTACTGAGATGGACTCCTGTCCGTGTCTTTATTTTTGCTTCCTAATACTATCTGACTTGCTTGGTCAGTACTTATTAAGTGTAATTAATCACACCTACCTATCATGACTGGTGGATACCAGCAAGGGATTTTAAGAACGTGGATACAAAGTTAACTCAACTTGTACTCTTTGAAAGCTGTCTTTCTTCTCAGAACATCAATTCAGAGCCCAACTTGTTGAAATTATCAGAATAAATTCTATCTTCATACTCTTAAGTACTACATCTTAGTCATATGGTTTTATTCTAAAGGCTGGTTGCTTTGTTTCCTTTTATTAAAGTTAACAAATATAACCCTCCAATTGGTATTTTTGTGCAGTGGGATCATAATAAACATTGGTAGAGACAAGAGTAACTGATACAGCATACACTTAGAGGCAGCTGCTCCCAGGAAGCCACGTGCTCATCAAGGAGAAAATAAATTGGTGGCATGCTTGGTTTCCTGGGACTTTGTCACTGTCACTGCAGCCTATTTTCCATCTATTCCCAATGAATCAAAACTTAGCCTCTGCAGCACGTGTGAAGAAGGGTAGCACAGCATGTGCAGGAAGGGCCCAGCTTCTCTGTAGTCACCCCCTGTGGCACCTTGCTGTCACTGAAGGCACCCGCAGTGCCTGCACAGGCTGCCAGCAGGCTTCAGGCACAGCCCTTTCATTTCTCACAACTTTGGAACCTGGAAGTCCAAGCCCGAGATGTGGGCAGGGTTGATTGCTCCTGAGGCCTCTCTTCGGCTTGCAGATGGCTGTCTTCTGCAGTGTTCTCTTTTTCTTATCACCTGCTCCCGTCTACACCCACAGCACCCTGAACACCCCCCCCATCTCATTTTATTGCATGGGCCACCCCGAGATATCTCTGGCTATCTACATTTCCTCTTCTCATCAGCCTCTCAATCAGACTGGACCAGCTGCTGGCCTCATCTTAACATAATCATGTCTTTAAAGGCCCCTTCTCCAGATACAGTCACATTCTGAGGTGCTGGAGTTTTGGGCTTCAACATGAATTTGAGAGGGACACAGTTCAGCCCATAGCCACCACAAGTCAGTGGTGTGTTGTCTCAAGCAGGTGTGATTTAGTTAGGAAAGCAGCAAAGAGCCAGAACAAGTTGAACCGGAGACAGATCTGTAGGCCCAGTAGCTATTAGCATGTCCCCCAAGTGTGCTTCAGGTGACCCAACCTCCAGATGGTCACACAGAGCTGTGCCACAGCCTGACTAGAATGCAGCTGAGGAGCCTGGCAAAAGGCGTGCTGCTGCTTCTGGTGACGTTTTACCCTCTTGTCCATCTGTGTTGCTCTGAGCAGTTGGTGAGTGGAAAAAAATTAAGAGTGAAAGCAAAGATACTAATAAACACCAGAGCATGGTACCCCTGGCGGCTCTCCACTGGGCCAAGCAGTTTGTGGGGATCCCCTAGGCCTTGTGGGGGAGGGGCTGTGGGTGGCTGTCACTGCGTAGCCTCGTCTTACCTCCCTGGCTGGGCAGCCTCCCTTGCCTCACTCCTGAGAAAGGCTTCAGACAGGCTCCTCATATGGCCAGCCCCGCACACCCCCGGCGTGGGCTTTGGAGCCGAAGCTAAGAATCTAGGCTGTATGCTGAGCTGGACACACAGCTAGAGAAAGGCAAGCGGGGAGTCACATTTGCCATATACAGCATTCTGTTAGACCCAGTTACTCCGCCTCAGTTGCACTGTTGCTTCCAAGGTCACCTTAGGTTGTTGGCCATGAAGGAACAAGTGAATGAGTCCAGGTGGGGGGTGGGGTGAACATGCTCTGGGGCAGGGGTGTGGGGGTGACTGATCAGTTTTTCCCTGTTGAATGTCACGAAATTTGCTTTATACCTGAATGACTAACTGTACCAAAAATTTCAATCTAAGAATAAGCAGAAAGAAAAGAAAGGGCAAGCCGAGTTTGGTGGTACAAGCCTATAATCCTAGCACTCAAGAGACTGAGGCAGGAATATCACTGCAAATTTGAGGCCAATCTGAGCTGCATACTGAGGCCCTATCTCAAAAAAACAAAAACAAAATAGAAAAAGAAAAAGCAGTTTATCTTCAGAGCAGCTCAGCACTTGCCCTGCTTCTGAACATCTCTTCTTGGCAGCTTCTGCACCTGGCCTCAGGGGAATCTGCCTGCTGCATAACGGTGTCACCCTCTACATGCCTCTGTGACCAGGCATGTATATGCTCGGCGTGAACAGTTTATGTACTGTCCTGATAGTCCTGATCAGCATCAGGTGTGAGAGTGCGTCCCAAGATTGTGCTGTCCACAGTTTGCATTTTCAGACAGTGTTTGGATTTGAGGATGTTTCACTCTTTATTTATAAACATGACTGGTGCCGTCACCTTACCCTTTGGCATCTTTTTGATCTCTTGAGAAATCTATTGATTATCTTTGGCATGAAGCATGGTAGAGCAATATTTTTGTGAGCATTGAATAAACTCTGTTAGTCCTTTTAGCCACACTGAAAACAGTGGGCCATAAATATGTCAACTTCCCTGTGATTGCCAATAGCAAAACTTGCTTCCCAAAGGACTCACCTCATCTGAACTTTTTTTCTCTGCATAGAAGTATCAAAAGATCAACCAAACTAAGACTCAGAATGGCAAGGGCCTAGGTGACCAGGGTTCGCCCTGAAGAACCATCTGTAGCCACGTGCTCCTGTTAAAGTGTCTCCTGATGTTTATGCTGTTATGTCCTACAGAACTAACGATCACTGTTAAACCATTCATGTTCCTCAGGGAGTGGACTAGTCTTCAGGGGTATAGGGGCATAAGAGCCGTAGTATCTGCAAGTATCGGATGAGCGTCGTACTGATCAAATCATGTCTTACTATTCCATAGCAAAACCAGAAGGCAGACACTTACACCATGGCTAGGATAACCCAAGCATGTGAACTAGGAGAATGAGAGGAAAAAGGCATTGGAAGGGTTATCACGGACCTTTTGTTGTGTTTTATTTTGGAGACAGGGTCCCACTATGTACAGTCAACTCAACTCATCAATTCAGTTCGTCCCTGAGGACTGCTTGTAACTCAGCTTGTCAGTTGAAGGCTCAGGTTCCTCTACACAGCCTTCGACATCTCTGCTGTCCTCAGGCAGGTCTCACTGTCCATCGACATTGGCCCAGATTTCTCAGTTAACCCCGTACAAGAAAGGATGTTGTAATGCACCTTCCAGAACTCTCTAAGGGTTAAATCTGTATCTGAGACCAGCTGGAAGCACAAGAGACTGGCATTCAGATCGTAACTCAAGATTTTGGTTGTAAATTAAAACTGAAATTCTAGTCGTAACCCAAGTTGTTCATATGTCAGGCTGGTTGTAATTCAAGGGTCCACTGTAGTTCAGGCTGGCCATGAACTCATTGTGTAGCCCAGGATGGCCTCTATCCTCCTGCCTCAGCCTCCCAAGTGCTGGGGTTACAGTCTCACTCTGCCACTCGTGGCTGCTCTTTTGGTTTATTAATGGTGCTTGACATCACACCCAGTGTCTACAAGTGACTGTCTGCTTTCCATGCTGCAGATCTTCCACTTGTCTTTGTCACCTCCCCCCCCCACAGCCCCTCACTTCATCTTTCTTTTTTTTGTTTTTTTGAGATGAGGTCTCACTGAGTTACCCAGGCTGGGCTCAAACTTGCCATCCTGCCCAGCTTTCTAGAGTGCTGGGATTACAGGTGTACATGCCCAGCCTCTCTGTAGCTTTTGTTCTGCAGTGTCAGGTTGACAGTTTCCCTTCTTCTCTCATGCTTGGGTTGGTCTCCTCTGACTGTTGTCCTCAGATCCAGTCTCCTGCCCCCAAGAACAGCTCTCCATTTGCTCACACTTTACTAGCAAGGAGGGCAGATCCAGAGCCTGCCTGTGTCCTTCACAGCAAGGAGGGTGGATTTCCCATGAGGAAGGGATGAGCTCTCTGTGCAGGCCACTGTGTAAATGGCTCTTGAGAAGAAGAATGGTGTCCCGAGGAAGGGACTGCCTGCAAACTGTGCCCCTCAAGTACATGGCCTCTCTGTGCACCACCTTGGTAGGCGCCAGTACAGAGTCACTGGATGTCCAAGTGAACAGGAGGGGTGAAAGGCAGCTCTACTGCTGTTTGCTTTACCTTTGCTTTGTGCTTCTTCACCTGGCAAATGTGGGGTCTCTGTGACCACATGAAGACATGAGGAGAGCAGGAAACTCTCTGGAGGAAAGACATTCCACAAATGTTCGCAAGTGTGTGGTCCCTTCGCTTCCCAGCCCCTTCCCTGAGCTGACCATGGGAGTGTAGCCTGTGCTGCAGAGAAAGTGGAGGGACACCCTGGACAGAGAAGAAACCAAGTGCTGAGGGCAAGAGCTTTGTATCTGGGCATGGTATCACACACCTGTAATCCCAGCACTCAGGATGCTGAGGCAGGAGGATCATCATGAGTTCGAGGCTTCTCTGGGCTATATAATGAGTTAAAAGCCAGCCTGAACTATAGTGAGCTCCTATCATGAATGATTGAATGAGTGAGAGCTTTGTAGGCATGTGGGCTCTCCAAGGTTGTTCCACTTTGCAATCTCGTTGTTCAGAGGAATGGCCTTACAGGTGCCTGGTGCTCCAGCAGAGCACGGTCCATACTCTACACTGGGGTCCAAAGTCTTTGAGAAGAGACCAGGAAGTCTGTCCAGTAAGCAGCAGAGCTGAGGCATTGAAATCTGGCTTGTCTCATTCTTAGGAGCCTGAGCTTTTCCTGCCACGTTCTGTTGTCTGTTCCTCTGAGAGGCAGCTGAGGAGGCAGGGTGAGCTTTAAAAATAAAAGCGGCTAGGCATGGTGGTGCATGCTTATAATCCTGCACTCAGGAGGCTGAGGCAGGAGGAATACTCTGAGTTCCAGGCCAGCCTGGGCTACTCATAGCGCGTTCAAGGCTAAGATGGGATACATAGGAAGACCTTGTCTCAAAACATAAAAATAAAAACGGAAGGAAATCCAATGAGACTTCCCAGTGAGCGGCCCAGCAATGTACCTGAAAGAAACCAAGGCACAAAAACTGTAACTCAAAAAAAAAAAAGTTTCTGAAAAGTAACTTTCTGTATGTCATTTTTATCTCTCATCTTTTCACCCCAAATAGTAAGTCTGTCCTCCAAAACATGACTCTGTCTGTCTCAAGGAACTGTTAAAAAAGAGAACCTGGAAACTTTTCTGGAGGGTGCGAAGAAAGTGAGTGAGAGCCACATTCAGGGAAGAGGACAGGAGGCTTAGCTCACGGCCGTCCATGCAGTCTCCCTCCTCCCGCAGCCCACTTCCGAAAGGGAACAGGCTGAGGAAGAAATGCGGTTCTAACTCAGTAATCACAGAATTTGAGACAAGAACTATCAGCGTTTTCTAGTGGTTGAATGGAGATTAGAATTAAACCATTTATTTGTCTCTTGGTTCCAGGAAGCCTTATACCAGCAGAATTTTGGACTTGTTTTATTCTAGGAGAACAGAAAAGCTCTGATTCTGTATCAGATTTTATTAGACACCACCAGAGAGAAGGACAAGTAGGACTTGCCTGAGTGCTTAGATCGGGAGCTGGGCATGGTCTCCCCTCTGCCCTCTTGGGAAGCACATGCAGACCTTAAGGAGTCTTGCCCCCAAAAGGGCTCCCTTGCTCCCCCTCTCTGTCAAAAGAACATTGTTAGAGCATTCTGGAGCTCTGTCCTGTACTGCTTTCTGTCTGTCTGCATCTGCCTGGGGTGAATTTCATCTCGCCTGTGGTTTTAAGTGCTTTTTATCAACCCAGGACACCGGTCCCGACTGCTCTCGCCTGGTACGTTGGCTAACAGTCTGCACTTCCCCAAATGCACTGCATAAAGACAGAAACTGTCGTGTTTTCTTCAAGAATAACTCCAGCCAGACATGGTGGTGTGCAGCTGTAATTCCAGTTACTCACGAGTCTGAAACTGGAGACTCACAAGTTCAAGACCAGCCTGAGCAGCTTAGTAAGATTGTTTCAAAAATACAGAAGGCCTGGGAATGTAGCTCAATAGTAAGAGCACCTTTGGGTTCTGTCTTTGGGAACATACACACACACCCCCTCTGGGAGAGAGAGGGAATCTTCCCCATTTTGAAAAGATAGGTTACTGAAAGTGAGCAGGATTGCCATTAAGCCATAGTTGACAGCAGTCTGGGATTGTTCTGTGGACTGTTCCTGAGCCAGCTGCTCTGTTTCATCAAGTCTCTCTGTGACTACCCCACTGTCAGACATGGTGCTTGATGTCATAGTCCAGTACTATACTTCTCTGGGATATCTTCCTGTTTAAGTCAGTGTTTTGGCTTCTTGTTTTGTTTTGATAGTATGGTTGCTTGTTTTGCTAGTGTGGTGTTTTGTTTTGATAGTATGGGGGCTGGGGGGGGCTGGGGGTGTTTGGATGGTGGTTGTTTGTTTGTTTGTTTGTTTTGGTACCAGGGTTTGAACTAACGACCTTGCACTTGCCAGGCAGGCATTTATGCCACTTAGCTAAATCCCTGGCCTATGGATGGTGTTTTTTTAAGAATGGAGACTGGAACTCAGGGGCTTCTCACAGCTACATTGCCAGCCCTTCCTTTATTTTTTGAGACAATGTCTTGCTAAGTTACATAAACTGGGCTTGGATTTGAGGTCTTCCTGCCTCTGCCTCCCTGTGTGCTGGGATTACAGATACACGTCAGATGCCTAGCCAGGATGCTTAAAACCACATGAACCATGAACCATAAGAAATTATGCTATACTGACAGCATCTGGCACAGATCTTAGAGTCTGTCTCCAGTCAAACCCTAATGGGTTGGGCATTGCAAGAAAGATTGTTGATGAGAACTGACTGGACACACATGCCCTCACAGAGAGAAACCTGTCCCCAGGACAGTGAGAAGACCATAGCGTTTCGTCTTCCTCTTCTTCAGCTGGAGACTGGTGTCATCTACACAGTGTTGTGCCTGGGCTAAAAGACGCATCCCAAGAGAATCCACACGTGGGGCAAAGGGACTGAGGCAGAGTCCCTGCGCCTTGAGGCAACGAGACCCCTCCCCTCTCTCTATCGGTCTAAGAGCTGGAGGTGAGCAGCCTGGGAAAGGGCCAGCAAGGGCAAGCCAAAGCAGATTTCACAGATGCCTTTCGTTTTGTTTTGTTTTTGAGACAAGGTCTTTGCTGTGTAGTTCAGGCTGGCCTTGAACTTGTGCAGTCCTCCTGCCTTAGCCTCCAGAGTGCTTGGATTACAGGCATGCACCACCATACCTGGCCAGATACCATCATTTTTAAAGAGAATTTCTCACTTGGCCTTTCTCATCCTCTTTGGTAAGGAGCTAAACGGAGCATCCTTGAAACCCCCCAAACAGTTAACTTGCCCGTCTGTGATAGAAGCCTAGAACTTCCCTTCCTATTAGTCTGTCAGCATTTTGGACCAATTTTAAAATGCTCAGCTGTCTGGTTGCAAGTTCTCAGTAGGTAGACGGGAGGACAGCAGGAGTGTGTTGATCCAGGCATAGGCAGAGACCACCTGAGAGCGGAAAAGGGCAGTCTGGCCAAAACAGACATGAAGACTCAAGGCCCAGCAGCCAGGTACATTCAGGGTAGGGATGGGCTACCCCACACATCCTGTTGGTGGGATCCAACAGCTTCCCCAGATTATAGCTCAGAGGGCTTAGTGGTGCACACTGAGTCATCAGAAAAAGATTGAATTATGGGCCTGCACTTAAGAATTTCATCCCAAGTGTCTAATTTGAAAATGCACAGTCCCAATGGCCATAGTATCTGTGTAGCCATCCAAGAACAGAACCATATGCACCCTGAGATCACAATTCCACAGGTTCTCCCATAGTTAGCAGTACCCATCTTTCTATTATTTTGGTTTTTTACTATAAAGTTTGTTTCAGAGCAGTCCAAAATGGAGTAATTTTTAGACAGATCCAGGGCAACAGATTCTGAAACTTTAACCAGGCTAAAAGCGTTAGTGGGCACTGTATGCAGAGTGCACCCACATCCATCTGGTCAAGCCCTGCGGCGTAGGGCTTTCATGGCTGACCTTCAAGACCTTGGGAGGATGGAGGCAGTGATAGCTGGATGAGCCCATGTGCATGATATGTTTAGTCTTGGAGCAGAGGCTGGGACCGCAAGCCCACAAATCTGAGTTTGCCAGGCGCCCACGCCGAGGCACAGCATCAGCACTGGTCCTGCAAGACCCCACAGTTTCTCTTCTTTTCTGATCCCACTTCCAGGCTCTTTCACTTCAGTACTGCTTTGAAGAAGCCATCTGCCCTTGGATACATGTGTATGTCTTTTTAAAAACAGAGTTTTGTACACACATGATTATCTTGTGCATAGAATGGAATGTGCTTTCTGTCCCTTCCATTCTACCCTTTGTGCTGTTTTTTTGAGGTCTGCAAGTTTACCTGAATGCTCTTCTCAGTGCATGAGTGCTTGGGCAGCATTCATGACACCTGCGTGTGCATTCTCTTTCACGCAGCCTGCACCTCTTCTTACTGACACAAGCAAGCTTCGGAAACCCCAAGTAGCTCCTCCTCGTGCATCTCTGCTGAGAGAGCCATCCAGGCCAGGGGGCCAGGTGCTTGACACTCCTCCAGTCCACACAGCGGTTCCTTTAGTCCACGGACTGGCTTTCTCACTTCTGCCAGGCAGCTGGGGGTGAGTGTCCTCACATGCTGTGACACTTACTGTGGGTAAGCACCTCACTCTGGGACTTGCCTGTGCAGATCTTCTACACAATTTTTAATTGGGTTTCTTGTTTTGTGCCTCCTGAATTTTACCAATTCCTTGTGTTGTCTGGATATTTAGTAATCCTCCTCCCATTTCAAGTGTTGCAAAGATCTTTTCTTATCCACTAAGATCTTTTCCTTTTGTCTGTGGTGTCCTTCTTCTGTTATTTCACCTTTATAGTTGTGCTTTGGGCATCTCAATTGAGAAATCCTTTCTCCACTCACAAACCTGAAGATGCCCATCTCTGGTTTCTTCTGTTAGTGTTAACATTTGAGTCAGTGTAATTCATGGCATGGCCTTCCCAGCTGCAGTTCACAGACCCACGCACTCAGTCCACTCTTGGAAGTTTCCCATCTTAGTCTAAGAAGTATTCACTGTTGAGCCCCTCTGCTCGTTTGGTACCCACAACAGGCTGCCTCCTGAGGGAACAGACTGCCAAACTCAGCACTCGGAGTACACCTCTTAGGAAACTTCCGCTCGCTCCCGAGGTAAAAAGGCCTAGGTCATAATCTTCGGCGGAGTTTGTCTGTCCAGCAAGACATGCTGTCAACCCAGTTGTTTAGATTGCTTGGTACCTTTCTGCTCTGTGCACATGATGTAGCATTACCAGGTTCACAGAAGGCCATAACGTACCACAGCTAGCTTGCCTGCTGTGATTGCTCCCAAGAACCAGCATGGTTCCTCCCGGACCTGGTCCGGGCTATTTTAAGGCACCCACTTGTCCACCTGGGCCTGAGGAGTAGTGCGTAGCGTGAAGATGGCCATCATCTCAGCCTGTCTTCCAGGGGTGCTGACAGTGGAGTCCAGTCAGGAAAGAGCTGGTTTTGCAGGCCACACCAGCCAGGCCAGTGTTTGCAGTGAACTCCTGAAAGCCCAGTCCAGGTGGGAGTAAAGATAACATCTGCCTGGGTTTGTTTGTACGTAATTGATAGCAGTGCTGAGTTTTGAATTTGAAATCTCCGTTACTGGACCTGCCCCCTTCCTGCTGTGTTGCTTTCTGGCCATAGGAAAGACTGCGGTTCTGCCTGATGTCCAGACCACATCACTCAGGAGCAGCAGAGATGGGCCATTTCTGTTCCTCCCAGGAGTGCCCAGTACAAGAAAGAACCTCGAGTCCTTTAAGTACCTCTAGCTTTAAAAAAAAAAAAAAAAAAAAAAAAAAAAATGATTTCACAGTCCACCAAAGAGTTGCAGTTTATAGTGAGAAAGTCCTGGCTGTAGTTAGCATGGAGCAGGCAGATACCTTGGCAGGGCCTAGGTCACAGCCTCTGTCCTCCCGCCCTTTCAAGGCTGCAAGGACAACCCTGAGAATAGGGTACAGCAGGGCTCAAAGCCAGGAAGAGCGCCCCTGGAAAGAACAGCCAGCACATGGGAGTTATTTGGAGTTTGCTCGTATAGAACAATTGTGGGGAGAGTCTTCTTTCCACCCTGCCCCACCTTCCTCACTCTAGGGGACAGCCAAGCCGTGGGCATCACCTGTCAGGCCAGGCAGCCTCATGCCCACACTCTGCTGCCTGCAGCACCTGCTGGTCTCTTTCCTCCCTTCTTGCCATTCTCCTCACCTAGAATTCTTTTCCCAAGACATCACAAGGCCTCAAGCCTTTGCTCACGTACACACTGAGAGAGGCTTTCCCAGCCTCCCACCTTGTGGCTGTGGGCTGCTGCCTTTCCCTGCTTCTCTCCTGAGCGCTCCTCATCCTCTTTTACAAAGTATATTCATGTTTACGTCTTCATCCTCATTCACCGTGACTTCTGACAGCCAGGGGTTTGGTGCATTCACTTTGTTCCCCAAGTAGGACTTCAAGTCTCTTGTAGGCTCAAGATACCTGTCTCAGAATTTTTGTATGAATGTCCACTTGGCTGCTATTGCTCGAGGTATTGCTGACGCAGCCCAGTAATCTGACTACTGTGAGGGAGTTGGTATTTTTGCCTATAGTTATTCTGATACAGTTAAATAACTTTCATTTATTCCAAAAAGACTTTACCTCCCAGTTTATTTTAGAGCATGCATGGCCTTCTTCTAGAGCCAAGGTATTGTGTTTTAATAATTTCTGTCCCTAGAGGGCAGCATTAGCACAAAAACCAAATTAGAATGCGCTTTGTATGGTTTGTCACCTAACTGGAGTGGATTTGGGAATACAGGTTTGATTTTTCTAATCTGCTGGAGTAAGATTTGGTGATTTCTTTTCTCAAAACCTGCTTTTGTACATGGAAATGGTGGGGTGTGTATTCAGTGCACATTTTTTTTTTTTACAGTGCTGAGTATATGAAAATGAGAAAATACTTAAGAGCAGTATGAAATCTTCCCCCTAAAGCAGCCGTTTTCTCAGGACAAGAGAGAGGACTAGGGTCTTTATGTTTGCTTGCACTCTCACTTGACCACATCCAAATTTCTGCATTTAGAAATTTAAAAATTCTGTTGCCTCTGGGAGATAGTTCACTTTGAGTGAAAGAGCAGTCTCCTGCATCGGACAGTTTGTCTTCTCAGAGAGATGTGATGTCACCAGATGATTAGCAAACACCACTAAAATATTCATACTGGGGTTCTGTCGTTGGGACAGTGGTGACTGTGTCTCCACAGGGAACCTGTACCAGATCACTGGCTGTGTCAGCAGTGCCTCAGGCAGTGGCAGCAGGTGGACATTTCCTGAAAACGCTAGGCAGATGTCTGGGTCCCTGTGGTGCACTGGATGTGCCACAGGCAGGTTGACTGTCTTGTTTCTGGGGTGCAGAGATGGGGTCTGTGGGGAACCCAAATAGAGTCTGGCAGGCAGGTGAGCTGTGATTTCAGTATTGACCCTGGGCCCTGGAGGTTCCCTTGGACACGCTCCTCAGAGCTGCTGTGTATGAAGCCCCTTTCATATTGAGTTAATAGAGTTCACTCTGCACACCTCTTGCAGCTATAGGAGAAATCACAAAGAACTTTTTTTCTCTTTTTTTTTTTTTTCTTTTTTTTAAAGACAGGAACTGTGCTGCCCAGGGTGGCTTTGAACTCCTGGGCTCCAGCAACATTCTTGCCTCAGCCTGTCAATAGCAGGAAGGTGGACATACGTGGCTATTTTAATTGATACAATATATAGTGCTTTGTTGCACCAGCTGCAAGCATTTGGTCATCACTCACTTGGCAGCAACTGTTCTTTCAGTTCAACTCTTCAGACTGGGGGCAGGAGTGAGGGAAAGTATTCACAAGAACCAAGCCGGAACCTAAGGGATTGGAGTCTACTGAGTGAACAAAAAGCATCACACATAACCTCATTTTCTCATGAAATGTATCTTTTATAATTCAAAAGGCCTGATGGGGGAAAATAATGTCTTGGGGGAGGTAGTGGTCATGTCAGGAGACTTTATCTGCTTCCTCCTGGTGTGAAATGCGAAAGCCTGGGTTTGTAACTTCAGGTGGAGAGGAACAGGCTTTGTCTCTTCGTTTTCAGACATTGAGCTCCTTACTGGGATCAGCCAGAGCTGTGGGTTTTCCAGAGCCCTGGTATCTGAAGCAGATGTGGACGGGTACGTGTTGCCAGAGGAAAAAGCACTGCACCTTTGAGGGAAGATGGCATGTAGACACTGGCAGGAGGCCAACAGGGCTGATGCTGATTGTCTGGGTGCCTGTCTTTCTCCTCTCCTGGGTCCCACCAATACCCTGTTCTGTGTCCCCTTTGCCTGGAACATCCCTTTCTCTGCCAGACACCTTTCAGGATGGAACTGAGCGCCACCTCTGCACACAACCTTCTCAAGAAGCCACTGGAAGGGGGCACGGTTGCTGCCCATACTCCCTCTAGAGGACTCACGGTCTTCGGAGTGTAGGAGTGTATTCAGAGAGAGCCTGTTTGTGGGTTCAGCAGCCTGAGGAGAGACCCCTGGAGGGCAGGGCTCTGTGTCTATGCTCACCTCTTTGCTGCAAGCAGCACCTGCTAGGTCACGCTTGGTGCTCAGAAGCATGAGGCAGGAGCAAGGACAGGAAATTGAGAATGCTTTCATTCCTTTCAGTGTTGAAATTGTCCTCATCACCAGCACTACTCTGAATAGGACTTTGACCCAGTTTGGTAACAGTAATAATATCAAGCAAAGTCATTAGCAAACCTTAACAGATCAGAGTCCTTGACATCTTGGCAATGTCAAGTAGCAAGTATTTACAGGGAAGGGTCCAGAGACAGCTGGCTCAGGAAGTGACTGACTGATACTTGGTTCTGGTGTGGAAAGTCACATCAAGCCAGTCTCTGTTTGTGCATGTAATGGGAATCTAAAAATACGCTTCCTTCTGCTGCTCTACCAGCCATGCAACTGGCAAAGGTCTCAGGAAGGGCCACTTCCTCGCATGTGTCCAGTCTAACTCCACCTTGCGATTAGTAGGTTACCATCATTGTCTGGGAGAAAAGGTGTCCTTAGGCTCACCCCCATTTCACCCTGGTCTCAGGTGAGCCATTGCTCGTCAGAGCTCCTCACACAGATGTCATCATGACTTGAGGGTTCATCTCAAGCCCTAGTGCCCCTGAGTTTTCCAGTAAACAGCTAGGCTCACTAGTAAACACCCTACAGACACGCAGAGGGAATGGTGGGGAAAGAACAAGTCAATTTGGAGTCAGGTAGACTGAGTTCATAGTTCTGCGCCTTGGCCAAGTTAATCTGATTCTCTGAGCCTTCCTTGCCCCATTTGCTTTAAAAAGTACACATACATGTATGAGGTGATGCTGAAGTACTTCCTGTGCGCAACTGCTGAAGGAGATCCATTTAGACATGCCCTCTGGGAAGACGTAGACAGGTTTCCAGTTCCTGGCAGCTCTCATTTCTGTCTTGAAAAAACCTGAGTAAGCACTGCAGGAAGTAGGAAGGAATGAGTTACACTTTAAAATATTAGTAATAAGCTAAGTATGGTGGCACATGCCTATAACCCCACCACTCTTGGGTTGCTGAGGCAAGAGGATTGCAAGCTGGAGCCCAGCCTGGGCAATTTGGTGAGTTAGTGAGATCTTAATCTCAAAAAAAATCTTTTAAAAGGGCTAGAAATATAGCTTAATATGGAGACTGTGGATTCTGTCCCCAGTAGAGAAGGAAGGACTGACAGAGGAGAGGGAGAGAGGAGCAGAAGGGAAGGGAAGGATTCTGAATTCCTATGGGAAAATGTCCTCTTAAACTGGAAACAAAAGGGCCGGGATTTAGCTCAGTGGCTTAAGTGCCTGCCTGGCAAGCGCGAGGTCGTGAGTTCGATCCCCGGTACCAAAAAAAAAAAAAAAAAAACTGGAAACAAAAGATGGATGTGTTGTCATTGCTCCATCTGAGGTCAGCCTCAACCATTGCCAGGCTCCGTGTTGACCCAGCTTGGCTCAGGAAGTAGGTTATGGCCCTACTTGTGAAAGATGCTTCAGGAAATCTGACCAGGAAAGTAGTGCTTATGGGGCTAGAAGTTAGTTGGCCCTGGTTTAGAGAGCCGGGTGCCTCAAGGTCAGCCATCCCTACCCAGCACCAGCCCGCCAGCAGGAATGGCCCTTTAAAATATAAATTACATGGGTGCATTTCCTTCCCACTCAGCCTTGCTTCTCCTGTAGCCCTGGACCTGCTAGGTGCCACCCTCTGGGACTCGCTGTCTCTGTCCTGCCCCAAGGCCCTAACACACGCTGTTTTCCCTTCTGGCTGGCTTGTGCTCAGCTTCAGTGTCATCTTCCAGAGGTCTGTAGGTCCCCTACTCAGAAAGGGCTGCTACTGCACAATCCCACAAGCCAAGCTTTCAGGTTGTAGGTCTGGATTTCATTTAATGTCTGTGCTGGCTACTAGAACAAAAGCCCAAGAAGGTAGACAGTGATCCTGATTTGTTTATTGCTGCAGCCCTGGTGTCTCATACAAACAATAGAAGTGCCTACAAGTCATGTGCCATGTGCAGTAATTTATCCAAATGATAGACAGGTCATCAGCCTCTGGGAGTGTGAATGCGTTAGTAGCCAAGTGGGCCTACAATTGAATTTTCCTCCTTATCCTGCACCATTTTACTCCAAGTTCATGTTTTCCCCCCAACCCAGCTAGTGCCTCACATCAGAAAGCCAGAGATCCTCCTGGAGGTTAATCTCTCTCCCCTATCTCCCTCTGGCCTCTGAAACACAGCGTGAGAGTACTTGCCCAGGCGCCACCCTTTCCCTGATTGCTATAGTGAAAAAAAGAAGCAAGTTATATCATGTCCAGGTACAAATTCTCTGTGATGAATGTGATCATTATATATACCAAGAATATAGCAATAAAATCTGACTGGAGACATTCAGTTTGAAGGTCTATTCTGAGTGTTAGATACTTGGCCCTAACTGCTGTCCAAGCTAAGAAACCAGAAAAATACTTCAGTGACTGCATGGGTGTGCTGGTAACTTGTCCAACCCCTGAAAATGTCAGCTCCTCAGAAAATCCAGTCTCACCCCTCTCTCCCTGCTGTGGGCACCCTGGTTGCACCCACCCCTGGCTGTGCTCCTGATTTGCTGGCAGATCCACCACACTGCCCTTGGAGGACAGAGCTCCCGGAGGCAAGGACCCCTTGGGCTGATTTGCACACCCTGAACCTAGGAGAGAGAGCAGCTTTTGGCTTCTGTTGGGGGCAAGAAAGGAGCACAGTGGACCTGTCTGGGCTTTCGTGTTGTCCGTATTTATTGATTCTCTAGGGTTCCAGCATGTGTCTCAGTGTTAGTGCCTTTGAGGACCTCTGGCTAGTGTCCATATGTCATTAGGGCCTGAGGGCAGGGAAGGCCAGCAGCTTGGACAGCTGGAGGATGCAGGTGACCCGAAAGCTCAGGTCCCAAGAGTTTTCTGAGCTTTGTAAGCAGTGGGGTGCCTAGTCTTTCACCTCAGTGCCCCTGAGGATTGACAGTCTTACCGTTTTGTTTTGTTTTGTTTTGTTTTGTTTTGAGTACCTGAGGTGACAAAGCCAAAAGCTGGAATTTCTCAGGATACATTTGGTCATTAGAGCCTTATGCGTCATAGCTGGGCCAGCAACTTTTGTCCCCTGGAGGGTGAGTTTGAAGGTTTTGCTGGAGGAACCAGTTAAAAGTGTGACACATTTTCTTCTGCCTCGAAGGTAGGCTGGAGGTCACAGGGGTGAGCAAGAGAGGAATGAATGAGCAGGCTGGGTTGGAGGAGAGAAAGCCTGCACCTCACGAGTCCCAGTGCACGGTTGAGTGCTCGGCTTTGAGACCCTCCTATCCTGGAGAAGGTGGTGATCAAAGACCTTTGACTACTAATTACTGAGGAAGCGTCATTTGTGTAAAGAAATCTCAGCTTCCTGATGGTCATCTGAAACTGCATTTGACCTTCTGCTTTGCACGCTAAACATGATTTAGACAGAAAACAGTGGGTGAAAGGAGACAGCATTTTCTTTGCATTGCAAAGTGAAGACCTAATGAACAGCCAGATCCTTCCCTGGTACATCCTGAGACTCCAGGACATCCATTGTTACCCTAACCAGCAGTTTCCCTGAGGTCGCGCGCCACCAGCCTGCAGCTGGTCTGGGTGTCAGGATATGCTGCCTTTCTTGTTGGGCTGTGCCCTTGCGCTTGTTGGTGGTGCTTTGGGATTTTCTCAGTCACCACGATTTGAAGAGCATAGTTGTCTTTATGTTACAGAAACCCTGTTCCAAGCATTTCATCTGCATGATAGCGTTGAATCTAGGAAGAAAGCCTAGCAGTACTTGAGAGAATTCGAATTTAGTAAAATATAGTGTTCAGAAGAGAGGATACACTCCTAAAAAAGCATGACCAAGCTCCAAATGAATATTAACTTTGGTATTAACACAGACCTGCTGTTCTGTGTTATCCTGTGTTCTGTGTTATCCTGAATTTCAGATCTAGGTGAATTTCAAGATCTAGGTGAAGTTTCTTCAGAAGATGGTGTGGAAAAGGCCAGGGATTCAGCTCAGCAACACAAACACTTGCCTGGCAAGCGCAAGGTTGGGAGTTCAATCTCTGGTACCAAAAAAAAAGAAAAACATGGTAGTCCCTCACCTTTCTATGAGAGAGAAGCACTGGGCTGAACACCCATGTGCTGACCCACAGGAGAACCACTGTGCTGTTGAACGGCGTTCTTGTGACCGCAGGCCCCAGAGACTCCAGTTCGGCCAGGTCATAGTGTCCTAGTGGGCCAGTGCCTCCCCCAGGAAATAGCACTTCTCCCTTGCTGAAGAAAAAGCCCATGAATTAATAACTCAGTCACCAGCAAAGCACAACCTCGGTGCCACATATTGTTTTCGAGCTGTTTTCCTGGTGGGTGGCAAGGCTGGTATTGTTAGAAGGTTAGGATCCAAATGCTAGCTCATCTGTCCTCCAGCTGTTGTTTATCCACCAGTTTCCTGGAATAGTCAAGCACAAGGTCTTTTAAAAACAGTTTTGTGCTGCTGTACATTTTGGTGGGTAATAATTAAGTACATTATTGATTTAGTATCTCTGTTTGCTGGGCAAGATGCAAGTAGTAGACCAAAGAACATCCGTGTCCCTTGGAAGCAGTGGTATTGAAGTGTACCCTCTCCCTTGAGCATCTCCACCGCTGCCCACCCCACTGAGTGGGGCCTTTTTTAACACCCACCACAGGGCATACAGGTTCTCAGCCTCTGAGCGGCCCATCTTGTTCCTCTCCCTTTGAAATTTTCTTTTTATTAGATGATACATATAAGCTATGATCAAAATATATGATAAAAGCATAAATTTTTAAAAATTATCACAAATGATGACAGTATGTAACTTATCAAGTGGCAATTTCTTAGTGTTTTTGTTTTTGTTTTGTTGTTCTTGTGGTTCTTTTATTTTTTGCCTTTGGAGTTCTGTATTGTTGCTACCCTTTTTCTGTTTTGTTTGGTTGTTTTTTGTTTTTTCTCTTTAAATAAAATTTAAAAAAAAAAAAAGAAAACAACAAAAAAAAAAAGATTGTTACAGTAGGCCCGGGGATTTAGCTCAGCACCGTAAGCGCCTCCCTGGCAAGCATGAGGTCGTGAGTTTGATCCCTGGTACCCAAAAAAAAAAAATTATTAGAGTAAAAGACACTTTGCCATTAATCCCACTCAGAATACTTCCCCTGGCTTCAAGTCCATTTATCCTGTATTTTTTTCTTTTTCTTTTGAGACAGCATCTCACTGTGTAGCCTAGGCTAGCCCCAAATTTACAGCAATCCTTGTGCCTCAGCCTCCTGAGTGGGGAGATTGTAGGTGTGTGCCACCACACCGGGCACTTTCTGGGTTTTTGAGCCAGGGTTTCCTGTGTAGTTCAGGCTCTCCTTGGACTGTGTAGTCCAGGTTGGCCTCACACTTGCAGCAGTTCTGCCTCAGTTTGCAAGCTCCAAGGGCTGTACCACAGTGCCTGGTTTATTCTTGTCACTTTCTGAAGCGGTTCTGAAAGCCTTCTTTTTGTGAGTATGATCGAGTATCTGGTGAATGCTGCTGCCAAGTGCCATCCACCTGAAAGGGAAGCTCATAAAAACATGAGTCTTCTTCAACCTCTTTCACATCTGGCACTATGTGCCTTCTGACTCTTCCCCAAAGTAAAAATGACCGTGAAAGGGAAAAGTTGTGAATGGATCCAGGACATCCGGGCAGCCACAACAACACAACTAAACACATTCGCAAAGGAGGACTTCCAGAACTGCTTCAAGAGGTGTAAAGAATGATGGGATGAGTATATTCAGAGTAAGGAGGAAGTTTTGAGGGAGACTAATGGTGATGTATCTTCCACTGTAATTTTTTTTTTATTTTAAAGAAGGTAAAATTAAACAGAACAAAACAGAACATAAGAAAACAATGTAAGAGTCATAAATTCCAAAACAAGATGACCAGAGATCTTCACTATCTATCATATTGTCTCTTGTTTTCTTGCAAATAGTTGTCCATATCTTCACACGCAGTGAATTCATACAAAACATGGTGTAAAACTGATCCGAACAGGATGATGAAGGCATTTTAGGTCTTCAAGACCAGACAGTAGGGAACTCAGCAATGGCTGTCGTATTGTCTCTCATTCTCTTCAAAATAGTTGTCCATACCTTCACATATGTTGAAATTAAACCAAACAAAACAGACTAAAATCACTGTGAACAAAGAATAATAGTATTGCTGGATTTCACATCGTGACACTACAGAATCAGCACTGGGTACTGTAGTGTCTCTTTTCCTTCAAAGTAGTTGTTCATTTCATCATGCATTATATAATTGGTTCTCATAAACTGTTTATAAATTCTACGCATGCATGAGTCTCTACATGTATATCTATCCTATCTGTATTAGAGGGAAAGACAAAACAAAACAAATTCCTAGAAAAACATGAAACGAAAAAGTGATATAAAACTGCAATACAAGGTCATCTACAATGGTTACTGTGATGTCTCTTGTTATCTTCAATAGAATAGTCTTTATCATCAGGCATAGTATAATTGAATATAGCAGTATATAACAATATTAATAAAAATGAAACAATGGAGACACTATAAAACTTCAAAGCAGGTAATAATCAAACTAGAGTGGATATTCTAGTGAATCTTGTTATCTTCAGTGTAGTTGCCTATACTGTCAGACTTGATATTATCAGTAATAACAGATTCAAATAAAGTCAGTCAACACAAAACAGCAGTCTAACAAACCAGATTCAAGTAAGATCATTCATAATAAGATAGTATAAGTTATACAGGGCTTCAGATTAAGTTAATAGGAAATTAAGGATGATTACTGTACCCTGTCCTGCTATTTTGGGGATAGCTGTCTGTGCCCTCAAATCTAGTACAAGTAGACAAACTGAAACAGAATATAATCCATCTAAACAGAGCAATAAGAGTAATGTGGATTTTAAATCCTGGACACCTACTAACAAGATCCTCTGCCTTCCTTTTTTAGACAATTCCTCCCCTTTCACTCCCACAGGGTACACTGCACATTTTTGGGTCCCACCAACTCCCTCAGTTTTTAGATTGGAGGGGCAACCTGCTGTTTACCTAAGTGGTTCCGAACCTTCTCACTCCTGGACTTGATCTCAGGTTGTATTCTTTTACCTACAAAAGCCTCAAGGTTTTCCTTCATTGTAGCTGAGTACTTCTCTACTGCACAAAACCATCATGTCTTTCCAAGCTATCTGCAGGTGCTGGTCGAGTTGCCCCTATTTTTCTCTGGTTCCCTGTCACATAGAGCTTTGCTTTCTCATATTTGATTTTCAGTCCATAAACCCTCTTTCAGATTAATTATATTTTCTATATAGAGCATCTCAATGGGCCCTACCTCCTGATCTACTCTGCCTGTGTTTCTTTTTGTTACTGTATCAAGGCCATCTATGTTAGAGATTATAGCCAAC
>PVJX010004825.1:0-90722 GCA_004027295.1 Dolichotis patagonum
ATGCTTTGTTTTTATTAATATTGTTATATACTGCTGAGACACCATGGTAACCATTGTAGATCACCTTGTATTGTGGTTTTATGTGACTTTTCTGCCTCATGCTTTTCTAGGAATTGTTTTATCTTGCTTTGTTTTGTTTTTCCTGCTAATACAGAAATGATAGATATACATGTAGAGACTCACGCATGTGTAGAGCTTAAAAACAGTTTACGAGAACCAACTATTTAACACATGTTGAAATAAACAACTACTTTGAAGAAAAAGAGACACTACAATACCCAGTGCTGATTCCACAATGTCATGATGTGAAGTCCAGCAAAACTATCACTTTTTGTTCAAAGTGATCTTAGCTTGCTTTGCCTTGTCTAAGTTCAACACATATTAAGGTTTGGACAGCTGTTTTGAGGAGAATGAGAGACACTATGACAGCCATCCATGGCTTCTCTAATGTCTGTTCTTGAAGACCTTTAATGTCCTCCTGGTCCTGCTCAGATCAATTCCATACTAGGTTGTTTCATGTGAATTCCCTATATGTGACAATATGGACAACTATTTGGAAGAAAACAAGAGTCAGTATGATAGAGAGTGAATATCTCCAATTGTCTAGCTTTGAAATTTATGTCTTACATTGCTTTCTTGTGACCCGCATTGCTCTGTTTTGTTGTGTTTAATTTTACCCTATTGATATAATTGCATGTTTATTTGAGTGGGTAAGATGGATGACCATATTGTTGTTTTTGTCAGATCATGGAGCAGAACTGTTAACAGTCTCACTGTTTGAATGTCTACTTTACATGTTTTAACTTTGTAATTTGAACAACTATCTCAAAGAAGTCAGTATGTAATTAGTCAAGTAATAATTTCTTAGATTTTATTGCTGTTGTACTTCTTTTTTCATTGGAATACTGTATTGTCGCTACCCTTTATTATGTTTTATTTTGTTTTGTTTTTTCCTCTTTAAATAAAAAAAAAACCACTAAGCAAGGCAGACAATTAGAGTGTCAAGGTAAAGAAGCAACAGCAGAAAGATAACATGTCAAAAATAAACCAATATATAACAATTATAACCATTAATGTAAATGGCCTCAATTCACTAATTAAAAGAAACAGACTGGCAGAATGGATCAATAAACAAAATCCAACCATATGCTGTCTACAAGAAGCCCATATAACCCAAAAGGAAACTCATAGACTGAAAGTCAAGGGATGGAAAACAATAATTCATGCAACAGAAACCCCCCCAAAGAGCAGGGGTAGCTATTCTGTTTGCAGACAATGTGAGCTTCAAATCAAGAATGATCCAAAGAGATAAAGAAGGTCATCACATACTAGTTAGGGGAAAACTTTAAGAGGAAGAGATAACAACCTTAAATACATATGCACCAAATTCAGGAGTACCCAGCCATACAAAACAAGTATCAACAGAAATTAAAAATCAAATAAGCAGTAACACAATTATAACAGGAGACCTTAACACACCATTCACACAAAGGGACAGATCAACCAGACAGAAAATCAGCAAAGAAATAACAGAACTAAATCACATCTGTGAACAAATGGACTTGACAGATGTGTACAGAGTGTTCCATCCAACAATATCAGAATATACATTCTTCTCAGCAGTACATGGGACAGTATCTAAAATAGACCATATAATAGCCCACAGAACATACTTAAGTAAATGCAAAAGAATTGAAATTAGCCCATGCATGTTATTGGATCATAGCACTATGAAACTAGAAATTAATGATAAAAGAAACTGCAAAAAGCCCACAAACACATGGAAATTGAATAATACACTCTTGATCAATCAGTAGGTCACAGAGGAAATTAAAGAAGAAATTAAACTATCTATAAGCAAATGAAATTACAAATAAAACTTATAAATTGAATCTGTGGGATGCAATGAAAGCAGTTCTCAGAGGAAAATTTATTGCAGTGAATTCCCACATCAAGAAAACAGAACGAACACAAATAAACAACCTGATGCTACAGCTCAAACATCTAGAAAAAGAAGAGCAAGTGAAGCCCAAAGCCAAAAGAAGGGAGGAAATTATAAAGATCAGAGTAGAAATGAATGCAATAGAGGCCCAGAAAATAGTACAAATAATCAATGAATCAAAGAGTTGGTTCTTTGAAAGAATAAAAAAAAATTGATAAGCCCCTAGCCAACTTTATTTAAAAAAAGAAAGAAAAAACTCTAATTCATGCAATAGGGAGTGAAAATGGTGAAATCACTACAGACTCTGTGGAAATACAGAAGATCATCAACACCTGTTTCAAAAACCTCTACTCTCATAGGTCCGTTAACACAGAAGAAACGGACAGATTCCTAGAAACATATGAAATACCAAAGCGGGGTCAAGAAGATATAAAACTGCTGTATAACCCAAGTTCTATTAATGAAATTGAAAATGTATTAAATCTTTACCAACATAGAACACAGGGCCAGACGGATTCATTGCAGAATTCTACAAAAAATTCAAAAAAGACTTAATGCCAACACTCTTTAAACTCTTCAAAGAAATTGAAAGGGAAGCAATTTTTCCTAACTCCTTCCTGGAAGCAAATATTACTCTAGTACCAAAACCTGAGAAAGACTCAACTAAAAAAGAGAACTACAGGCCAATCTCACTAATGAAAATAGATGCAAAAATGCTCAATAAAATATTGGCAAACAGAATGCCATAAATTATCAAGAAGATTATACACCATGACCAAGTGGGATTCATTCCAGGAATGCAGGGGTGGTTCAACATACATAAATCAATAAATGTAATCCACCATATCAATAGAGCCAAAAATAAGAATCACATGATTATTTCTATAGATGCAGAAAAAGTTTTTGATAAGGTCCAACACTTATTCATGATAAGAACCTTACAGAGAATTGGAATAGATGGTCTTTACCTCAATATGATAAAGGCCATCTATGATAAACCAACAGCCAGCATCATATTGACTGGCCAAAAACTGAAAGCCTTTACCCTAAAATCAGGCACAAGACAAGGATGTCCATTATCACCACTCCTATTCAATATGGTGCTGGAAATACTAGCCAGAGCAATTAGACAAGAGAGAGAAATAAAAGGAGTAAGGATAGGAAAAGAAGAAGTTAAATTATCGTTATTTGCAGATGACATGATACTCTACATAGAAGACCCCCCAAAACTCCATTGAAAGACTCCTATATATAATAAATAAGTTCAGTAATGTAGCTGGATACAAAGTCAACACTCAAAAATCAATAGCATTCCTATACACTAACAACAAAATCACTGAAAGAGAAATAAGAGAAGCCACACCCTTTACAATAGCATTAAAAAAAAATGAAATACTTAGGAATCAACCTAACAAAAGAAGTAAAAGAAAAAAAAAGTAAAAGATTTATTCAGGGAAAACTATAATACCCTGAAAAAAAGAAATCGAAGAGGACCTCAGAAAATGGAAAGACATCTCTTGTTCAAGGATAGGAAGAATAAATATTGTGAAAATGGCCAGTCTCCCAAAATTGTTATACAGATTTAATGCAATCCCAATCAAAATACCACGGGCATACCTCATAGCTCTAGAGAAATGACTCCTAAAATCCATCTGGAACCAGAAGAGACCTAGAATAGCAAGGGCAATTCTAAGCAACAAAGGCAAGGTGGGGGGCATCACAATCCCTGACTAGAAGTTATACTAAAAAGCTACTGTAATAAAATCAGCATGGTACTGGAATAAAAACAGACCTGAAGATCAATGGAAGAGATTAGAAGATACAACTACAACTATAAACACAGTCAGCAACCTTATCTTTGATAAAGGGGCCAAACACATTTACTGGAAAAGAGATAGTCTCTTTAATAAATGGTGCTGGAAAAATTGGCTCTCCATATGCCGAAAACTAAAACTAGACCCATGCCTATCACCATGTACTAAACTAAAGTCTAAATGGATCAAAGAGGACCGGGGATTTAGCTCAGTGGTATAAGCGCCTGCCTGGCAAATGTTATGAGCTAGATCCCCAGTACCAAAAATAAATAAATAAATAAATAAATAAATAAATAGGTCAAAGACCTAAATATTAACACAGAAACCCTAAATGTGTTGGAAGAAAAGTAGGTAGAAATCTTGAAGACCTAGGGGTAGGTAGAGAATTCATGAACAAGAATCAAACCACACAGGAAATACTTCCCAGAATCAATAACTGGTATCATGTCTTATTAAAGAGTTTCTGCATGTCAAAAGAAATCTCCAGCATAGTGAAAAGAAAATCCACAAATTGGGAAAAAAATCTTAGCGAGCTGTCCTTCAGACAAAGGACTTCTGTCTAGAACATATAAAGAATTAAAAAAAAATCAGACCCCTGAAATTCAAAGACTCAATCCAAAAATGGACATCTGAGATGAATACACAGTTCTCAGATGAAGAAATACAAAAGGCAAATAAATACATGAAAAAATGTTCAGCATCATTAGTCATGAGAGAAATGCAAATTAAAACCACACTGAGATTCCGTCTCACACCAGAAAGAATGGCCAGGACAAAGAAAACTACCAAAAACAAATGCTGGAGAGGCTTGGGAGGGGGCTGGAACTCTTTTACACTGTTGATGGGAGTGCAGACTGGTGTAACTACTATGGAGGTCAGTCTGGAGATTCCTCAAAAAGCTGGGATTGGAAGTCCCATTTGACCCAGCTATTCCACTTCTGGGCATATTCCCAGAAGAACTGAAAACATCATACCACAGTGATATATGTGTACCCATGTTTATAGCAGCACAATTTGTAATAGCCAGATCTTGGAAACAACCTAAGTGCCCATCAACTGAGGACCGGATAAAAAAGATGTGGTATTTTTATACAATGGAGTATTACTCAGCTATAAAGAATGATCACATTGAGATATTTATAAATAAATGAGACCATTTATTTACAAATGGTCTTGAGACCATACTCATAAATGAAACAAATCAAACTCACATGTATAAATACTGTATAGTTTCCCTAGTGTAAGAAATGGTAAGAGTACATAAAATTTTATGGTAATCATGGTTGCCCACTATATTGCTTTGAAGTCTTATGATGTTTTAATTCATTGGTTGGAATGGTTTTATTCTGTTTTGTTTGATTTTATTATGTGTGATAGTATGAACAGCTACTTTGAAGAAAACAAGACATTATGGCAGCCATTGCTGATTTAATATCATCTTTCTGTGAAGTCCTACCATGCTTTTGTTCTTCTGTTTCCATTGGTTGTATCATGTTGTGTCTTACTGGATTCTAATATGTGTGATAGTATAAACAAATTTTTTAAGGAAAATGAGATTTTATAATAGCCATTGTTCATTTTCTGTTATTTAGTTTTGAATGTCCTTTAATACTTTCATTCTCTTTAATGGTTTTATACTATTTTGTTATATTTGATATTATTGTGTGTGAAGGTATGCTCAACTATTTCAAAGAAAAAAGACATTATGGTAGCTACTGTTGATATTGGTTGTCTTGTTATAAAGTGCTGTGTTGCTTGCATTGTTCTGTTCTGATCTGCTTTGTTCTGTTCTCTTTTGTTTTATTCTCTTTAAAATAAAAAAAAACTAGTGCATTAATGTTTACTCACTTTTTTGCCTCAATTTAATGCTATCCCTTGAGCTAATATTTATTTTTAAATAAAAATCAAACTTGGGGATGCATTATGTTATTTTATTTTTTATTTTTAATAGTGTCTCACTAATGTAGCACAGGTTGGCCTACACTCCTAGGTTCAAGCCATCGTCCTGCCTTAGTCTCTCAAGTATCGGGACCACAAGCATGTGTTGCACCTCACTTATGTATCATTTTATCAGACACATGTTGCATGTCCTAAGACAATTCTCAGCTAAAATGAGGGCTGCTTAAATTTTTGTTTATAAACAAAAAGATACTGGATAAGAACTGTTGTCTTTGGGAGGCATTAATAGAATATTTTTATTTCTTTACACTTTTCTCCATTTCCAATGACTTAACATAAGTAATACATACACTTTTCTCCATTTCCAATGACTTAACATAAGTAATACAT
This sequence comes from Dolichotis patagonum, assembly GCA_004027295.1. Taxonomy (NCBI): domain Eukaryota; kingdom Metazoa; phylum Chordata; class Mammalia; order Rodentia; family Caviidae; genus Dolichotis; species Dolichotis patagonum. The sequence goes on from PVJX010004825.1 coordinate 6,046, forward strand.
ATTTTATGTATGTGTGCATATATACATGTTTGTGTGTATCTATCTGTGTCCATGCCTATATTTGGGGAGCCTCATATCTTACAATCCTGTGTTACATCAGAATGGTTAGGTGCCTCTGTTCCTACAAGAAGTCAATCATCAGAAGCCTAGAAATAGTAAATGCCTTGTTTAGAATTACAGAGCCAGAAAATGATGGATAAGAGACCATAACCAAGGTTTCTCTAGCTGCCGATCTCATGAAAATAGCAGGTGGAGTTTCAGGACCACACTTTCCTGCAATAGAATGCACAACTTTGGTGTCCTAGAACTTGAAACGAAGTATGCAGTCTGGGCTATGTGCATGTGTCTACCATCCCTAAACAATTTGAAAGGTGTTATCTGTGTGTGTGTGTGTGTGTGTGTGTGTGTGTGTGTATTATATCTAAAAGTGTCCTGTACAGCAAAATGTAGGTACTAGACCTCAGCACTGAGTTAGTGTTTTAGTCATCAAGTAACAAAGATGGTTTCTTTTATTTGAAAGCCCCATTTAACAGTTTAATGTTTTGCTTTTTAAAAAATTCTGTCACAGGTTCCTGTAATACGTTGGAAGTTAGGAAACCTCCCTTAGAAAAATAAAAATGAACATAAAGACACAAAATGTAAAAAAAAAAATCTGAAGGTTCACAGATCCTCTGAAGCTCATTCACTTAAACCCTAAACACTTGAAGCATGAGCTGCAGTTTTCTTCAGAACACCTGGGCTGCTTGTGTGTGATGTTCAGATTCTACTGTGCCTAGACCCTGAGGGACCAGGAATCTACCTCTTTAACAAGACAGACTTCTTACACCTCCCAAGAAAATGCACTACAGAGCAAACGAGTTAGTTACAGAACTCATATTAAAAACCAAAAGATAGAAGTACAGTATGATCCAAATATTTCACTCCCAGGTACCCTCTCAAAGGAATTAAAGTCAGCATACAGTCTATGTTTGCTGCAGCACAATTCAGATGGCCGAGTTATCGAACCAGCCCCTGTGCCCATGCATCAGATGAATGGAGAAAGACACGGTGGAAAAAATGGAGATTTGTTTGGCCACAATGAGGAGTGAAATCAAGTCATTTGTAGGAAAGCAGAATTGAAGATCCATTATGTTAAGTACAATCAGTAAGACACAAAGACAAGTAACACATGTTTTCTTTTATGCATAGGAAAAAGAGGTGACATGACAGTGAGAGACAGAAGAGAGGAGGGGGAGGCGAGGGAGGTATTGGGTGGCCCTGATTGAAGTGTGATAGACACACGCATGAAGATTCCATGATGGTACCCGTTACTCCATGAAATCAAATGCACTGGTACAGTGACAGAGAATATCAGTGCTAGCCTAGAACTGGGAATCTGAGCAGGACCTTGACAAGCAGAGAGGAAGAGGAGAGGTGGTGGGAAAGGAGGGAAAGAATGGGACAGACAGGAAGGACCATAGCGCAGTGGCATGTGGACTGTCTGGGGACTACAAGTCTGTCTGGGGACTACAGGGAATCACATTGGGACAGGGAGACAACTCTGGGGAAACCATGAGCAAGGAAACCACAGTGCGGGTCACTTCCACTCCTCCAGGAGCCGCTGTCTGCAACCTTCTGCCATCAGGCCCTTCTGCTTCCTTCCTCTGCAATCTCTAGTCCTGGCAACTATCTATCTGTTGTTCGTCTCTATGGCTGCTGTTTCAAAAATGTTACATACATGGAATCACACAGTACAGTACATTTTGAAATTGACTTTTCTTTTTTTTTTTTTTTTTTTGGTACTGGGGATCGAACTCACGACCTCACGCTTGCCAGGCAGGCGCTTAAGCCACTGAGCTAAATCCCCGGCCCAAAATTGACTTTTCTTAAGACAGGATTTTTTTTCCCTTAAGGAAAGAGTCTCACTATGTTGCCCAGGTTGGCCTTAACCTTGCAATCTCCTGCCTCAACTTCCACAGTAGCTAAGACTACAGATGTGTGCTACTGTACCTGGTGAAACTGTATACATCAGGAAAAATGCATACATCAGGAAAAGGAAAACTTTATTTTACTCACCAACATGCTTTTGATTTCAGGTCTCACGGTTTGTTTAGCCACTCATCTATTGAAAGGCATTTTGGTTGTTTATGTTTACAAGTAAAACATATTAACATTCATGTACAAATTTTTGTAAAGGGATAGGATTTGATTTCTCTGGGACATAAAGACACAAAATGTAAAAAAAGAAATCTGAAGGTTCAGATGCCGAGGAGTATGTTTGTCAAGCTGTATGCTAAGGGTATGTTTAGTTTTCCCAAAAAACCAATCAATTACTTTCTAGAGTGGCTCTTCCATGTTACTTTCCTACTAGAAATATGTGAGAAGTCTGGTTTTTCTGTGTCATCATAGCATTTGGTATTGACTTTTAATTTTTTGGCTATCAAATAGGGATATAGTGGTCTTTTGATGGTCTGCATTTGTGTTTCCTTTATGGTTAAGATGTTAAAAATCTTCACATTTATTGGCCACTTTTACTACTGAATTTTAAGGGTTAGTTGTTTGTTTTCAGTACTGAGGACTCAACCCAGGGCCTTGCACTGGGTTACACGCCAGCCCTTTTAAAAGATTTAATTTTTTTAAGTTTTGAGACAAGGTCTTGCTAAGTTGCACAAGCTGGCCTTGAAATTGTGAGCTTCATACTTCAGTCTCCCCAGTAATAAAGTCTTCTGGAGCAGGCCACCCTACCATGTGAAAGTTCTCATACAGAGTCTACCAAAAAAAATGTGTATATTAGGAAAAGGAAAACTTGTACAAATATTTTAATACTAAATTTACTGAGACATCATGAGATTAATATAAATTACCTTGGTCTCCACAGCTACAGAAAGTGCTCAAACTAGTGGCCATCTCCTTCCAGGCATTTACTAGTACAGTGAACTGCCAAAGTGTGGATACCTTTTTGGCAACTATATATATATATATATATATATATATATATATATATATATAGTGTATGTATGTGTGTGTGTGCATGCGCGCACATGTACATGCATGCGTGTTGCTAGGGATTGAACTCAGGGCCTCACAAGTGCTAGGCAAACACTAACATGCTACAACACAAATGAACAACAGTAAAAAAAAATCACAAAGCACAAGTGCGTACCATTTTAGCATGGAAAATGCAACCCATTTAAATGAACAAAACAAGCTGACAAAAACCAGCCCCAAGGAAGCCCAGGTACTGGGCTTTCTAGATGAGGACTTGTTGAGAACAGAATATTTTCTTTTTTATTTATTATAATGTGGTAACTCTGGCATTTCCTTTTTATCTTTGAGTCTGTAATGGTCTTCTTATCTAGTGACCTTTCTGACTCTTCTCCAGAGTCAGGATCAGTCCCTGACATGTGGTCCAGTCCCTGGTGCACAGCTCCTGTTTGGACCCACACTATGCTGACTGCCAGGATCTCAGCAATGCCCTCTTTCCTCGTGGCCTGGCAGCCCTATGCTGTGATGCTGGCTCAGCGCTGGGCCAGGCACGCACTGAGCCCTGGAGCAGCTGGAAGGGAAACTCTGAGGTCTTTTCACGTCTATCTACACAGGAATCCTGTGGGCTTGTGTGTGGCTTTGTAAATACTCCTGGACACATTTGTACATTTGAATGTCCTAAATTTCCAAAGAAATTCTCTCCCTGACCTTTGCTCCCACAGTGTGGGTTGCCTTAACAGTCTTGCTGTGGGTTGTTTGACTGCCGTTCAATGTTTTTGAGCAATGCCTACTGTCTTTCTAGCCAGGTGTGTTCCAAATTAGGCAAAACAGACAAAAGCAACTGTATCTGTCCTTCAGCACCTCGCAGGGACTAGGAATAAGATCCCCTGTACCCTCGGAACTAGGGGCCAAGGCCAGCACCTGGAAGCTGGGCTGTCATCCCCTGGTTGGGAAGGGAAGGGGGAGTAGAACAGCCCTGGCCTTCTGCTGTTTTAAATTGTTTTCTCTTTAATTCATGTTTTCTTGGTTGCTGTTTTCTGGAGTTCTGACAAGGTTAATTCTGATTGCTGTGGTTGTCTCTAGATGTTTCTGCTGGCAGGCAGAGCTTAGAGCTGCCTGCTTGGCCATGTTGATTTCAGTGCCAAAGTGACCCTTCCAAAGCCTGCTTCTCACCTTAGGATCTATTTTCTCACTGCTAGAAATGTTGCTAAGCCAGTGTATGTCACTTATTACTGCAGTATAATTTTTCTATCTCTTTTCTATCTTTTTGCACATGTTTTAATATGATTCTTATAAAAGGTATACAAATGAGTTTCTATGATTCAGTCTAACGATTTCTGTCTTCACTGGAACATTTAGTTCTTTTACATACAATGGGAGGCTTCTATGTCTGATTTGAATTTATAGTCCTTATGGAGCTTTCTAATTGTCCCTCAACTTCCATGTTTCTGTTTCTGCCTTTTTGTGTTACATTTTATCACTCTGTTCTTTTTTCTACTAATTTTAAAATAGCATTCACTTTATGTAATTCCCATTATCACACTAGAAATTAAGATACAAGCTTAGTATGTTATAGGTAGCATGAAGACCTACAAAATTTATCTTAGCAGTAATTGATTTGTCAAATTCACTTTCTTTAATTACGTCACCTTCTTTTTGCAAATCAAAGATTATTTACTTAGATTAAATTAGTTCTATCTCTTGCAGTACAAATCTGCCATAACCTGTGTAGCCAGCAGGGTTCTGAGAGGGAGTGACAGAAGATTAAGAAAAAACTAGACACATACTGAAAGGAAAGCTGAGACCTGGTGGGACCTGACCTCTCTGATGAGACAGCGACAGCCCAGCACAGTCTATGTATTCATTCACACACAGTAGAGCAGTAAAGCATGCCATGAGGCTGAAAATGCAAGGTCTCGGTGTTTTGCTGAGAACACTGAAAATGAAATGTTCTCAGAGCTGTCTGTGTTATAGTTAACAGGGAGGAGCACCAAGACCAGACACCCACTGGCCTGGCCTTGCTCTAGTCTCAACAGCTTGTTCACATGCTTGCCTCTGGCGCTCCGTGCTCTCAGGGCTGGCCGTGCTATAGCCCTGAATGCATGATTGATCTCCAGCTCAGCTACTCCCCATGCACATCCAAGTTAAAAGCTGTCAAAGTTCAAACATATCCAGAGTCCAGAGGAAAACTTTTAAATGGAAGGAAAATTTTGGTCACCTTCCAAATCTTTTGCCAAATAAAAGGAGCAAATTGACACCAAAGTTCATTAGCACTGATAAAAAATGTGTACTTTGATACATGCAAACTAGGATACAAATTCCACCACAGGAGTTAATGTTATAGGGCTGCTGTGGTGAAGAGACTCACTTTGCCTTGTGGCCAAAGGTTAGGGGTAGGAAAAGCTATTCCAGGTATATGGAACCTAAAAACAGTTAAGGATGACCATATTTATATCAGACAAAACAGATTTTAAATTTTTAAAAAATTGTAAAAAGAGACAAGGTCATTACATCATGATAAGGAATTAATTCACCAAGAGCACATAACAACTCTAAACATCTGTGTGCCGTGTTTGGAGCTAAATTAAAAAGAATGCTAAATATATAAGGGATTCAGAATCTGTAACAGCAAGAAATAGCCAAACAAAACTCCCAAGTAGTCTGATTTTAAAATGGGTGAAGGACCTGGAAAGACATTTCCTAGGAGACCTACAAGCAGCCAAAAGAAATATGAAGAAAGTGCTCATCACTGGTGATCACTAGGGAAATGCAGCCAAAAACCATGGGGAAGTATCGTCACCCCGTAGTCTTAGGGTGGCTGTTCTAGAACAATAGCTCACTGCCAGCGGGTATGGAGGGAGCAGTCCCTTCACTGCTGGTGGGGACACAAACTGTTGAGGCTGTGCAGAGAAGAGAGGGACAGTTCCTCCAAACATGGAACTACAGTGTGGCAGTACTGCTGAGTACGTGCAAAGCGTGATGTCCGTCCATACCTCTGTACCCACACAGCCCTGCTCACAGCCGCTAACCAAGCAAAGCAAGCCATGCAGATGCATGGAGAAGGAAAGTGTGTCGCATGGACACAGTGCAGCATTCTTCAGTCTTTCAAGTGAAGAGGAAATTCTGTCATTTGCAACAACACGGGTGGTCCTGAGGACACCACGCTAGGAGAAACGAGCGGGAGGAGACAGGCGAATACTGCACATCTCACTCTCACAGACTCTAAACCTGTTCCACTCACAAAGCCAGAAGTGAAATGGGAGCCCCAGGAGGGAGTAGTGGGAGAGTAGGGGACTTGGACTCACTGTAAAGGCTGAAGAGTGCTCTTAGCAAGGGGCTCAGAGATCTGTTGCACAGCAAGGTGGAGACAGTTGATATTCATGCATTATAGATTTCAAAATTGCTGAAAGAGTCCATGTGAAATATCCTCACAATGAAGAGTACGAGGAGACTGTGATGTGAGTTTGATTCAATCATTCCACAATACAAAGATACAGCAAAGGATCACATGGACTCATATACACAGTTATTTCTCAATTTAAGATAAAATGTTAAAAGGAAAAGTATTTTTTCTTAATGCCCATGAGTGTCTTAGTGTCTCTCCCAAAAGGTATGGAGCTGTCTAGGGCTAAGATGGAGAACTGCAGTGCTAGAAGCTTGACCACAGTTGCATCCCTGAGCCTGGTTAGTTCCACCCCTATGGAGCTCTCCACACCTGCCCCTCCTTTCTCAGGAGAGCAACAGCCCCAGCACTTCCTGTCAGGTCCTGCATTTCCACATAAGGAGACAGGGATGTGCTTACATCCCACGCAGTTCCTGGCAGCCTTTTCTACGAATCTCACTTTAAAGGTTCCTCTTGTGTTCTCAATTAACTTCCAAAGCATCCCTTAAAATATAGCTCTTTCCTAAAACCTTGCCATCTCTTTTCTGTAGCAGAGACCCAGGCTCTGTGCCTTTAATCCTGGCTCCCCTTCTAGGAAGCAGGTGTGTTGCTCTGCCTCCCATCAAGCCTCTCCAGGCTGGAAACTTGGTTGGTAAAGTTTTGTGCTGCTCTGTCCCTTTTCCATTCATTGTTCTATAACTTTCATTCAAAAATGCCCTTCTCCACTAAGTTTAATAATTCTTTATTCCAACTTCAGGCACTCCCACAGCAGGGCACTAGACCGAGATCTTGGTAATTGCATGTTTTGTGTATCTGTGTTAAATTTATGTGTTGCCTGGCCCCTATGAAACCTTACTCCTGGCATATTTGTGGGGTGTCCAGGTGAGATCTGAGTGGGGGCTCAGGAAAGCAGACACCCTCCCTCTGACTGGTACCGCCCAGCCCAGTAGACAGGAAGACAACAAGGCAGGGGCAGGAACTGGCCCCTCGGCCAGTCAGCCTGGGCCAGGGTGGGTGGGTGGAGTGGACAGCATCTGCTCCATAGGTGCTCGGACCTCTGGGGTCAGACTCAGACCGGAATTCCTCCACCAGCCTCCCTGTCTTCCACATCCAGATGGGGATCCTGAAGTCATGAGCCTCCCCAGCCTACAGAGTCACAAGTCAGTTCTGTGTAGTCAGTCTCCTTCCCTCTTCTCTCTTTCCATCTGTGTACACACACACACACACACACACACACACACACACACGTTATTGCATTATTGCTTTGTTTTTCTGCAGGAAACAGAGACCAGGAGTCATGAATTTCCTCCACGTTTTCTTCCTGCCTTCCGTGATGAAGAGCATCCTTTTCATTTTCTATCAGTGTTACCGATGTATTCTTTACCCACCATCTCTCCACTGCTCTTCTTGTCTCCTTTACCTTTAGTCTCTATGTCTTTCCTTGCTGGATTCTTCTCCTGTGTGTCCAAACTGCTCTTGTCCTGCATATACTGAAGCACAGCCCGCACTCTTTTTTTTTTTTTTTTTTTGGTACCAGGAACCGAACTTGTGACCTTGTGCTTGCCAGGCAGGCACTTAAGCCACTGAGCTAAATCCCAGGCTCATGCCTGCACTCTTTTTATGAATCACACTTTTCCCTACTGTGATTTACCTTTCTTTTTGCATGTACCTTTCTTTCCTTTTTCTCAGCATTGGGCACTGAACCCAGGGCTGTGTACATGCAAAGTGTCTACCACTGAGCTACACTGAGGGCCTTTTAATTTTTACTTTGAGACAGGATCTTGCTAAGTTGCCAAGGCCAGTGTCAACTTGCAGTCCTCCTGCCTCAGCCTCTTGAGTAGCTAGAATTACAGGCATGTGTTATTATGCCTGGCACATGTACATTTCTTGAAAGCGTAGACTACCTTCATTTGTCTCTGACAGTGTCTGCCTCCACATGCTGTATTTCTAAGACTGTCCATGCAAATGGCACCAGTAGCCTCTGTTATACCCAGAGTTGAAGGACCACAGTGCCCTGGCCATCCCAATGCCCTCTTCCTGGACTGCTCTGCCATCATCCTTCTGATCTTTTCTCCTCGGGTCCCAGTGGGCCTCTCTGAACAGTGTCACTTTAACTCTTTTCTCGTGATCTGGCTTCTCTCTCCACTTCACATTCTGCCCCTCAAGAAGTCTGTCATCAGCACCTGTCATCAGCCACCTTTTCCTCTTTCTCCCTCTCTAGGTCACCCTCTCTAGGCCTCTTCTACCTCCAACTGCACCCCCATTCCAGCCAACCCTCTGCTCCTGCCAGGGCTGCTTTCTCAGAGCCCTAGGATAACCAACCCTCCCTGGGTAGAGACTTGGTCTGCGGGTCCCAGGGTCCTGTTCAGGCGCACAGTGCTGGTCCATGCCTTCCACGGCCCCATCACTATTCCTGGGGGCCTGAAGTACTGAGGGACATGCTGCCTGGGCCTTTTCTCCCATCAAACATGACAAAGGAGAGACTGGTTTTGGCTCCAGGTTCAATGCCTTCACCCAGGTAGTTCAGCCCTTGGTGCAGCCAGAGCTAGGCAGGGACGCAGAGGGGCCAGGCCAGTGACCACATGGTGCACCCTACTCCAACTTTCTTTCTCCAGCCCCCAAACCCACCACTTCCTGACATCACGGTATACTCTGCTCAAAGGCAGAAAAGAATATACCCCTCATTGCGAAGCTTAAGAAAGAGACTTGAGCCAGGCATAGGGTCCCATGGTTGCCACTCCTGTAATCCCACACTTGGGACTGAGAGGGTCCGAGCTTTGAGCCCAGCCTAGGTTACACAGTGAGTTCAAGGCAGGCCAGGACTACATAGCAAGATCTCATCTCGATAAACCAAACAAAAACCAGTCAGAAAGTGAGTTACTTACCCACGTGTCTAACTCGGTCTGCTGAGTAGCAGTGTTTGCCTATCCTGTGCGATGCTCTGGGCTCTGTCCTAGTACCATGTCAGTGCGTGGTATTTTCTCCTGCGGACTCCGGCCTGGTCTCTTCACCATCTGAGCCCCAACCTTGCGTGGAGCACGAGAACTGTTTCCCCAGGGCCTCCCATGGAGAGCCTCCCTCTCTGGGTTACCTCCTTCCCTGTGCAGTGCAGAGGCCCTTCCTCTTCATCGTCTGTTCTGGATTTTGTAGGAGACCCACCCGAACGCTTCCTAAGGTGTCTTTCCGCAGCAGAGAGAGTGCCCCACGATTTCTGTTACCTAAGCCAGGTCCCAGAGAAGCCCTGCCAGTTTGTCTTCAGTTTGGACACAGCTTAGCTGAGCTCCCGGGGCTCACCCAGCCTTGCAGGGACGACCTCTGCAGAGGTCACACAGTGCTCATGATGACCCTGACCCCTAGGGGAGAAAATCTTCAGCAGAAGGGTGTGTCTGGCAAGGCTCTGTCCCTGCCTGCTTCTGCGGGACTCCTGTGAAGGTCGTCGGGGCGGGAACCAGCCCTCTGGCTCAAGAAGTCCGCCTCCCACATGCAAAGGTTGGCTGACCTTGTCCTCTGCACTCACGTTCCTGCGGTGATTTACCTGAAGGAAAGCAAAGCATGTGCTGCCCTGCGCCGGGGGACGTCCAGCGACGCCCCAGATTTCACAGAACCATACCGAGCCTGCTGCGGAAGGCACGAATTTGAAAACAAGGAAGGCTGTTCAGAGCAATTTTGAAAACCTAACCCCTGCGGCCAGGGAACTGTTTGGTTGCTGGTTTAAAGGAAACAGATTTAAGCGGCCCCAGGGCTTTCCTCCCAGGATCTGTGACCCAGCGACACCTTGCGGCACGGGTGGGCGCTGCGCGCAGCCGAGTTCGGGCAGCAGGGACCCGGACCCGCCCCTTCCCGCCCTCCCAGGGAACGCGATTCGGTCCCGCGCGGCCGTGGCGCAAGGCTCTGGGGCTGACGGGCCGGGGTGCCTCGGGAAGGGGACCACTTGCTGCCGACCACGGGGTGGGGGACCCTTGGACTGCGCCGTCCCCCGCAGAGAGACCGGGTCCCCATGGCGCAGAGCTGCCGTGACAGCGACGTCAAGGAAGCCAGCACCCGCGGGACACGCGCGACTCTCCCCGCATGGCCCAAACGTCGGAAACGAGAAAAGGGGGGGGGGAACCTGAGCTCCCCAAACTGTTTCACCCGACATTGGCGTCGTTAAAGGAAATAAACACGCCTGAGTCTTTGTCAGTTGAACTTTCTGATTTTAACGCCCGCCCTGTGTAACCGCCGTTGGGACTCAGACCTGGGCCGGCCCCGACCTCCCGGGGGCTCAGGACTGCATGGTCACACGCGCGGACGGCGAGCGGCCTCACAGCTGCGGTTCCCTGGTGCGGATCCCGCCGCACACCGGGCTCGGTGCCGCAGCTCCGTGTTTTGGCGTGCTTTCGGGCTGCATGTGAGAGCCACCCGAGTAAGAACAAGGCCGTCAGGCCAGGGTCTCCTTTGACCGTGGCTCTGTTGCAGCTATAGTAAAAATGAACGAACTCTGTACAATTCCTCAACTTACAGGTGGATTCCTTTAACAACGTGGTCGTGGGGACGGAGCTCAGTCACTAAATGAGGAATGACTATAAAATTTATTAAACGCAAAGCTTTAAAAAGTAGTTTTTCTTTCCTTTCTTTATATATTGAAACAATGCCAGGCAGGCCTTGGACTTACTATGTAGCCAAGGCTAACCTGCCTTAGCCTCTTGAATGTTGGGATTACAGGCATGTGCCACCATGCCCATCAAAAACCTAGTTTTTTTTTTTCTTAACTAATTTCAACAAGGAAATCATTTTTTTTGTTTTGGTATCCCAACCATTTTTTAATTTTTTGACACAGGGTCTCACTAAGGCTTCAGCCTGCCAAATACCTGAGATTATAGATACATACCACCACATCGAACAGAAATGTTGGGTCTGTGAAAAATCCATATATGAATAAAATGACTGTACATACCTTAATGAAGATCAAGTATTCTTAATGTTTCCCTAACAGTTTAAATCCCCCTGAACGAGTACCCCTATTTAGAAATTTGTTTAATTAAATTACCTTAAACCAGGGTTCTCAGACCCGTAGAGTTTATTACTCCAATTTCTAGGCATTCCCTGTACCCCTAGAGGTTTGGATGTCGCAGGTACGGTGTGGGACCCGAAATATGCAAGGGAGCAAGCATGTTCTAGACCTTGAAGCTTCCAATCTGGAAGCCGTGCTTTGAAAGCCGCGACCCTCATCATGTAGAGCGGCACCATGCCTCTCCGAGAGCGCTAAAGGCTCGCGGTCGCTGCACTAAAGCCCTATGCATGCAACGTACCTGGCTTGCTTTTTCTTCTCTTTTCTTTCTTGTTTTATTTTTTGTTTTTTGTAACGCGAACTGAATCCGGGACATTGCCCTTGCCAGGCAGACACTGTGCCACTGCCTGGCTTTCTTGAGACATAGACAAAAGATATTTTTTCTAGTGTTCAACTCTTGTAGATTAAGTTCTCTTAAATTCAGTTTACAAACTCAAATTCTTCTGTATATGCTAAGTGTGGAAGTTTAGAAATATAATTTATACATTTCAGATAAAAATCACATCTACAATATCAGATTCTCCAAGGTTTTTGCCAATGAGTGCAAAATTTATAATCAAAGTTACAATCTCTGATGCACTAAGTTTGCCACAGGCAGAGTTTCTGGTTCACAAAATTATTATTTATATGAAAGAGTGACTCTGAAACAAAAATACTAAGAAAATAAAGTGAGTTTTATTTCTAAACTGTTGCAAAGGATTCAGATTTGAGACAAAAACGTTCACCAAATTTTAAAAAATACAACCACTGTAAGAAAAGTTACTGAGTCTACCTGCAGAGGAGATAGCATCATCTCCACACGATTATTATACACATTTCAAGACTAAATTTGATTTTGCTAGAGAATCTGTTTATCTAGTATTAGAGGTAGAGCCTTGTAAAATTTTTTCAGGTATAGTGGCACACACCTGCAATCCCAGCACTTTGGGAGGCTGAGGCAAAATTGTAAGTTCCAGCCCAACCTGGGCAACTTAGTGAGATCCTGTCTCAAAATGAAAAAATCAAAGATAAAAGAACCAGGAATGTAACTCAGTGACAAGACCCCGAGTTTGATCCCCAGTGCCATAAAAAGGAAATACTTTCTAATAGAAAAGCATAGTACTTTGTCCTTCTCTGATGCGTGATGTGGCAGCAGGACAGGGTTCTGCTTGTCTCTGCTTGCTGATGGTGAGTGGGTGCCCAGATGTGGGCCAGGCACCATGCTGCAGGTAGATGTGCTGAACTCTTCTGGTGTTGGTGGTTTTGCCTTAATATTTCCTGGATATTTTTATTTTTAATTGACAAAGAGTCACATACATATTTACAGGGCACAGCAGGCACTTCCCCATATGTATGCCATGTGTAACAATTAGAGCAGGGTAGCCAAGGTCTTTCCCGTGGCTGGGCCTGGCCAACTAAGAAACCAGGAGCTGAAACCGAAGTCAGCAGGCAGGACTGAGTTACGAGCTCCAGAGCGGCGTGAAGGCACAGAGCTCTCTGGGTCCCCTTACAGGAAGCTTTTGTCCTTGTCTTGGTCTTCTTTAGCCTGCGGTTTTATTTGGTAGACACTACACCCTGTCCTTTCAGATTGCTGCAAATTTCTTCACTGGGGCTTCAGCTCATCTCTGCTTGGTTCTATGTTCCTTACATATTTTGAGAAATATGCACCTCTACCATTTTCTGCCACATTCTACACTGCAGAATTAATAATCAAAAGTCCTAGGTTTCACTGCAGCCAAACCATAAAGGAAATAGTCTGAGCTGGGCATGGTGGCATGTATGTGTAACCTCAGTCCTCGGGAGGCTGAGGCAGGGCCAGCCTGGGCAACAGAGCGCATTCATCGCCAGCCTAGACTATGTAATGAGACCCTGTCTGACAACAACAAAACATAGCTCCAGCAAAATGGTAACCAATCCTATTTTGTCTCTTGGAAAAAAATTACTTCATTTCTAACAGTGTTTAAGAAGTATTATTAATAAATCTATGTCAAAACACAAGACTAAAGTTAGAAATTATTTATAGTGCCATAGTGTCTCTCCAATTTTTACATGGCATTTCTCTTGAGAGCTTTCTTCACTCCAGGAGAGTCATTATATCAAAAGGACCACAGTGTATTTCCAGCGTAACATTCAGGTATAGTAAGTACATTGCCCAGTGGCAAGGAAGGCCTTGTGTGGCTGTTCTGATGGTAAGGATAAAAAAGAGCTCATGATCAGCTACTAATATGCCCAGAAAAAAGTGAAAAAGAAATCAAGAAATCAAGCACGAATTTCTTTCCTATCAAAAGACAGAGGGGCTGGTAGCTAAACTTGCTAGGCAGATTGAAGTTGCTTCTCTTTAAGCCAAAGGCTGCATATATTAAAAAACAAACACAAACCAATAACACTGCAATAACACTGAATTCTATCAGTTGTAAACAGCTAATGAAACCCACTTGATGAAGAAACTAGGCAGTTTTCAGGAGACTTAGAACATAATTACCACACATTACTTTTTTAGGGAACCTAGAAGAACATGCAAAATAATCGTGTCATGCATCAAAATTTAAAAAATCAGATTGCTTCTCGTATGTGAGAAAATCCCTGTCTTGGGTCATAAGCAAAGGATGAGAAGACCTTGGAAAGTGAAACTCCTGTCACTGTGTCTCTGCATCTTTCTCTGCGTGCCCATGAACAGCAGCCACATGCCACGAGGTCTGACTCACTGATTTGGCCAGAAAAGGTTCAGCCCACTTGCCTGCACACTGAAGCAGGTTCTCACTGCAAGAGTAACGGGCAGCTTTTAGCTGTGGGACTGAGGAATGTAACACAAATAAAACGTGAGCTAAAAATGGAGAAAAATGAACTGGCACCCCTGTTCTCTTTTTGTAATTAATACTGTGAATGAAGAAACGAACGTGGCAGCTAAAAACCCGTGGTTCCTGCACTTCTGACAGCCAAGTGGAGAGGCTGCTGCGGCATGCACTCATTCTGTCAGCACCTCTGACTTTCTGTGTGCGCGTCTGCACGTGTGTGTGGTGCTAGGCAGGAAGCAGGGCCTTACATACCCTAGGCAAGTATGCAACCACTGAGCTCTTCTTTTTTGTAGTAGCATGAGATTCAACATTGTCTATTTGAGCTCGCTTTGATTTCCTGATACGGGTACTCACTGCATAAATTTCTCTTGCAGAACAGCTTTCATTGTGTCCTATAGGATCGGGTACATTGTATTGTCATTATCATTTAATGATTGTAGTTGTAGAAACTAAGTTTTTCTTTAATTTCATCTGTGACTTACTGATTGTTTAGGAGGGTATTACTTTCCATGTGTTTATGAAGTTTTTGTGGTTTCTTTTCCCACTGATTCCCAATTTCATTACATTATGGTCTGATGATATTCATGGAATAATTTCAATTGCTTTGCATTTACTTAAGTGTGTTCTATGAGCTAGTATGTGGTCTATTTTGGAGAACATACCATGTGTAGCTGAGAATGTATTCTGATGTTGTGGGTTGGAACACTCTATAGACTCTGTAGACATCTACTAAGTTCCTTTGTTCAAAAGTTTGGTTCAGTTCTTATATTTCATTGTTGATTTTTTTAGCCAGTTGATATATTTGTAATGGTGAGGTCCCTCATCACAAGTGTATTAGTGTTTGACTTTTCATGTCCATTAATATTTGTTTTATATAGTTAGGTACACTGGTATTTGTTGCATATATATTTATGATTATTATCTCTTCCACTTGTATTGTTCCCTTTAAAGGATGTAGTGACATTCTTTATCTTTCTTAATCAGTCTTGGCTTGAAATTCACTTTATCTGCAAATAGAATATCTACCCCCTACTTTTTTCTGGGTTCCTGTAGCATGGAGTATTGTTTTACAACCTTTTTCAGTCTATGAATTTTTTTGTGTATTTCTTGTATGCATCATTTTTTTGAATCTAGTTTCTTAATCTATTCTGCCAGTCTGTTTCTTTCAATTGGTAAATTGAGACCATTACCATTGATGGTTACAACTGATATATAGTAATTTCTCCTTGTAATGTTATTTTCTTGCTATGTCTCCCTTTTTCTCCCTAATTGTTTGCTTTGCCTGGTGGATTCATTCTGTTGAGGTTCATGGGTTATAATCCTTGTTATCTTTTTCTGGCATGTCCTTCAGAACATTTTGGAATGCCGGTTTGGTGTTCATGAATTTCCTCAGGTGTTCTTTGTCGTGAAAGTATCCTATTTTTCCATCAGTTTTGAAAAATAAGTTTTGCAAGGTACATCAGTCTGGGTTGGAGATTGTTTTGTTTTAGAGCTTGAAATACTTCACTCAAGCTCTCCTTGACTTGTGTCAAGGGTTTGTCTTGAGAAATCTGCTGTGATTCTGATGGGATTTCCTTTATAGTTAATTTGTTTCTTTTCTCTAACAGCTTTTAATACTCTATTCTTGGGTTGAATTTTTAGAATTTTGACTAGTATATGGCCTTGCTGAGATCTGTATTTTGATTATGGCTAACTGAAGTTCTATATGCTTTATTTATCTGTAATTTCTATATTCTTTATCTGTATGTCAAGTTCTTTTTCCCTGCCATAGAAGTTTTCTGCCATGACATCTGTGCACAGGTTTTTTATGTCATTTGTGCTATTTCCTGCTTTTTCATTTACTCTAGTCAATCTTATATGATTCTTCTTTGTATCATCTAGCAGCTGCTGAATTGATTTCTTATGGTCCCTTGCTATTTTTAAGAAATCTTTCTTTTCATGATTGCCAACCACAATCCTGTCTTCTATACTTGAGATTCTGTCCTTACATTTGGCTCATTCTGCTGTATATACTTTCAATGGAATTTTTAATCTCCTAGATATCTGCTTGAATCCATTTTATGGATTCCACTTCTTGTAGGTCTTGGGCATTCAAGGTTCCTATCATTTTCCTAAACTCCTCTATTTTTAAAAAATCTGCATCTGCTCTAGAGTCACTAAGCATGTCTTTCATTAAGGTCACCATCTCTGTAGTTATCTAAGAAATTATTTCTGATTTGATTTTTTTCTACAGCCTTATTTATTTGCTTTGTTATTACCACTTCTGAGAGTCCTGGTGGGTGGTGTTGGATTGTTCTACTTCACTGCCCACTAGGTTTTCCTTCAGTGAGCTGGACATGTTGGGTTGCATTTTTTAAAAATGTCTTCTCATTTTTTTAAATTCCTGTGTTGATGCTCATAAATTGTCTATGGTGAGTAGCATTATTTCCAGTATTTAGAACCTTTAGGAAATGACTACTTCTCAAAGATGTGTCCCAGGTGTAGCTATCTTTTTTGATTCTGAGTCGATTACAAGATCCTACCTCTTCAATTTATTGGGGATGAGAAGTTGCTGCCTACTTGGCCCAGTCCTTGGTTATTTGGCATTGGCCTATAGAATTGCTTATAACATGAGGCAAATTTTATATAGCATACCAGGAAGAACAACTGGTTAGCACTATGTCACTTTGGCTAAAGTGGTACAATCAGCAATAAAAATAGTAACAAACACAGCCCAGAAAATGACAAATTGTGCTAACTACTAATTTTCCACCTTTAAACATATGAACTAGATTTGTGGTTTTACAACAAAATCTAAATGAACCAGAACATTGCATGCCATAAATAAGCCCTAATATGGTGATTTTACCCGATGGAAGAAAATTTAAATAGGGGTGGGGGAAAAATAAAAATAGAAGAAAAAGAATAGAGAAACAGAAGAAATGGAAGAGAATAAAAGCAAGTCTGAAGTTCAAAGAAGGATCACACCCACTTTGGGAAACTGGTGCAGGAGGGAAAGTGAGAAGGAAGAAGTAAAAACAAGAACAGCACAACAACAAATAAACTAGAAACTATGTTTACACTCATATAAATACAAGAACAAATAATGAATAAAAAAAAACAAAAAGCTAAGAAACAAAAAAAGAAAAAGGGAAAAAAAGAAAAGAAGAAAAAAAAAAAGGTCCACTCCAAGGTGTCTCTTTGCTGGCAGACAGTAGACAGAAAGAATCCAGACTCACATTAAGTGATCCCAGCAAGGCAGCAGCAGCTCCATGATGTCACAGTGGGCAATCCCAGCAAGCCTACAGCCCTGTTTCCACTGGAGTTCAGGCTGGGGTCTGGCTAGGTGGTTGGATCTCAACCACAGCAGTCCCTGTGTCTCTTATGGATTTGAACTCAGATGGGAACCACTAGATGGAGCCAGAAGTGGCTCAGGGTCCTGAGCTAGGTTGGCCTCTCTCCAAAACTACTCAAAACAGGAGTAATTCACCAACCACTGCAGTCCACTGCTCACTCCCTGTTGCACTTCTCCGTGGAGGCCTCTGGGGTCACCAGCAGTTACAAGGTTTCTTCTGTTCCAGAAGCCCTTCCACAAGTAAGTCGAGCTCAGGGGAAAAATGCTACCTGCCTCCTCCTCCTTCCTTGTCGAAGACTCTGTCTTTGCTCTTCCATGGGCTTCAGTTTTCACTTTAAGTCCTTCAAGTCCTTCCTGGGTCCTAGGGACCCATGTCCCTCCTTCTTCTCTTCCTCACGTTGCTATAGTCCAGTCTGGACACCAAATCTTAGAGATCTTTCTCTGCTGCTCACCATCTCAGTGTCTTATATTATTATGCTTAAATCAGGTACTCTGGCCTCACCTGGCTTCCTGAGCTCACAGGAAGGTGGTCTGGTGTTGAACAGCTACTGTGTGTGTTGTGGGGACCATTCGAAGGTAGCCCACAGCTGCTGTTTTACTCTGCCTCCTGCTGTTGACTCTCACAGTGAAGTTTCTGTGGTTTTCATTCAGGCATGTCTGATGCCTGTTGTTCCTGTACAATCTCATTCATAGCTGTGTTTGTGTGTTGCTCTTGTTTTTGTTTTTGAACAGGGTCTTGCAGTGTGGTTCAGGCTGGCCTTGAATGCACAGCGATCCACCCCTGGCTGTATTATTGTCTTTGACAGCGACTCCCACCCTTAGACCCTGACCTGTAGGGAGTCCTGGTGGCTGAGTCTAAGGCATCCTCTTGCAAGGAGGTGTCTATGCTGCCAGGGGCCCATGGGTGCTGCCAATCCAGGGCCACTTTAGATTCTTGTCCTGGGGTTTTCTGTTCCCAAATGATCCTGTTAGTGTTGTTTTGGGGCTGAGATCCTTTGAGGTCATTTTATAATTATAAATTCTAATAGGTATTTTTTCTTGCCAACACCAAGATTTGAGATGACCAATTTTACTTCTTGCTCCCCAAGAAGCCAGTGGTCCCACTTCACATTTACACCAAGGACACAACTGTGGGGCCCCTGACTAGAGGGTGGAGAGCCCTCAGGCTACCCCACCCTTCCATAGATGAAGGGTTTGGGGTCTTCTGCCACATTCCTTACTGTGCTCTCCTGACATGCAAGCTAATGTCCTCACAGGGCAAGAAAGTGCTTCATACTGTGTGTATAAAACTTTCTCCCTCCCGCACATGCCTTCCCATGCCTGGCAAACACTGGTGCTTCATAAACACTTCCTGCTGATGGAGATGCAGCCCCTTTTGGAACTAAGACATAAAAAGGACACTTTGTGTGAGACATGAAAATGATTTTTTTCTTCGAGAAAGGAACATTTTGACATGTAAACACCAGGGAGAAGCAGTAATAAAATAGGAACATTAAATGTTCTTACATAACCATCTAATTCTCAGAAGCACAAAGGAAGGATACTCAGGCCATCTGAAACAGCGAGGTGTAGATCAATCTGACTGTCTTCTTTCTCAGGGCTGTCAGGTAATTCTGCCCCAAAATTCACTGCAGAGCTCAGAGGTGGCATCTGTGATACTCAATTGGACTAAGACGAACAACATGACAGGGTGAGAGACCTGGCAGGTGTGGTGTGAACGCTTGCAGCCCCAACCATTCAGGACCCTGGGGCAGGATTTCCAGCCCAGCCTGTGTAACTCTAGACCCTGTCTCAAAACAAAAATAAAAAGGCTGGCATTGTACTCTGGTGGTAAAGCATTTGCCTGTGTTCTGTTCCCAGCACAGGCTAACCAGAAAATGGTCCCCATGGCAGTAAACTCCATGGCAGTAAATAAACTCTTAGGTTGATCTACGGGGACTTGAACATAATGGAACAATAAGCACTTGAAACATCTTTGCCCTCTGTAGTAATCAAAGAGAAGAAAACCTATATAACACTATCACTATTCCCAAATTGAATGATTATTTTAAGTCATAAAGTCCAGTGTTGCCTGCCATAATGGTGTATTCCTGTAATCTCAGCACTCAGGAAGTTGAGGCAGGAGAACTGCCCAAAGTTTGAGTTCAACATGGACTATGCAGTAAGTTCAGGGCCAGCCCTAACTACACAGTGAGACCCTATCTCATGAAGCCAAAATCAGTCAATCAATCAATCACAACATACAGTGTCAACTAGTTTGAAGAAATGAGCTCTCAAAACACTGGTGGTAGAAGATCCTCTTTAAGTGGTTGACAAATTTCTCATAAACCTTAAAAATGTACATATTTCACCTGGCAATTATATTTCCACAAGTAGGCTTCACAAAGTCTGTATCCAAAGATTTTACTCCAGAGGTATTTACTGAATCGGTATTTTGACTGGTAATGGTGAAAAACTGGGGGCATCAAATAACAAGGATAACTACCATGTAACTGAGTCCCTACTGCATCCAGACATCCAGTGGTTAACTCACCCTGACTCACCCATGATGCACTGTGTGAGAGGCACTGTGGTCATACCAAGCCATGCCTCGATGGGGGCTGAAGCTCCTAGCGTCAGCCGCCCAGTCCCAGTCACAGCACAGGGGCACTGGGCTGCATCCAGTGCCACCCCACGTCCACTCCAGACTCTTCAGCCTCAGCAGCAGTAAGGACAGAGGTCACACTGGGATGTCCAGCAGGCTGCGTGTCTGTGTCCCTTTGGGGACACAGTCATGCGAGTATGTCCATATTACCCAAGCTGCTCTTCCTGGCAGGATGTATTCCACTCCGTGGGTGTTATGGAGAAGAAAAGAGAGACAGCCACAGGCCAGAGGCATCCCAGCGCATTTACACAGACACTGTGCAATCATTCCGATTACAGTGCACAACTGCACTGCACTGTGTTCAGAACAAGGTTCTTCGAACACTTCTAACATGACCTATATGAAAACATAAAACCATGTTCCATCACAACCTTGCCTACAAATGAAACGCTGAGGGTGAGCTGCTCCCACCAGTGTGGCTGGGCTGGCTGTCTACACTCAAGACAAGCTCTGGTTGGGTGGTACAAGTGGTGTCTACAGTGCTTTACACACACACACACACACACACACACACACACAATTGGAAACAAAGCTCCATCTTTAAAATTCTCAGGCTGTCAGCCTCTCCCTGATTCCACCCTGAATTCACAAGTCTTATTATTATTATTATTGGTACCAGAAATTGAACTCAGGACCTTGTACTTGCCAGGTAGGCACTGTGCCACTGAGCTGTATCCCCAGTTAACAAGCCTTGATTTGAAAGCAATCCTGGGAAAAGCCATGGTCCTTGCAATATCACAGCATCCACGAGGAGGCACTAGGCCCCATGGGCAGGGTTGTGGTCCCAGCCTAGCCACCTGGAGTGAGCACCTGGCTCCAGTGAGGGGCTCAGTCTCCCCATCAAAGATCAGACACAAACATCCCTACCCATCCAAGGACCCAGGCTCTGGAATCTGCACTGGAAGCCATGGCAGCTGATGGTGTTTGCAGCAGAAGACAGGTGAGCAACAGGAGGCCGAGTGGTGGGAAGGGATCTGTGAGGTGAGTCAGTAGCAAAAAGCATGGATGCTGGGCAGCAGGCTCCAAGGTGGCTGCAGGACAGGCCAGTGCCACCACACCTGCCCGGCCTGGCTAAGAGAAGGTGCCAGGCCACTGGCTGGGCTGGCAGTGGTGCCAGTGCACAGTGGGAACAGTGGAGGAACCGCTCACTGTTCCCAGAGTCCTGACACTGACACACAGAGCCCAGAAGACCTGGGACACAACTGGGCAGCAGGCCTTGGGCCCCCTCCATCTTCACAAGGTCCACGAGCAGGAAGACCTGCAACCCACACAGGCCAAGGGCTCCTTCAACCAGTGACCCCCAAGGAAAGGCCCTGGGTCTGGGGGTACAGAGGAGGGCAAGGCTGAGAAACTGCACTGCAGCCGCTGTGCACTGGGCTGAACCCCAGGTAAAAGGCAACATCTAGAATTTTACAACCTGCTGCACCCTGATGCCGAACCCGGCCTTTCCAACAGCCCTGGGGCACCACGCTCAGCCTAGGGCTGCGGTCTGCACGGAACAATTAGATTTTAAAGTGTTCATTTAACCAATTTTCTTGAATATGAGCAGTTTCTTGAGCAGGTAAACAGCAGAGGTGGGGTGCCAGCCCCAGAAAGGCCAACCAGGAGAATCATCAGTGAGACCCTGTCTCAAAAAGCAAACCAAGTGAAACAAAAAGTTCACAAGTTAGGAGTTTGAAAATAAAGTTTCAAGTATAGGAAAGTACTTTGTCAAGTTTTGACTATGATTCTCTTTTATTTTTAAATTCAGCACTAGGGGTGGTACCTGGGATGCTCTACCACTGAGCTGCACCCCTAGCACCCTCACACCCTTGAGGAAAAGTCTCACCAAGTTGTCCAGGCTAGCCTTGATTTGCTCCTGCCTCAGCCTCTCAAACAGCTGGGATTACAGGTGTGCAGCACCTCACCTGGCTTCAACTACGTTTCTTAACAAAGTTTAGGGAAAAACGAGAATGACCTCAGCTGCTATACTGTTATCCTTTCCCTCAAGAGCCTGATGTTTGTTCTTTCATTTAATTTGCTCTTTGGTGGCTTTCTGTTTGTTTCTTGCATTTTGAGACAAAGTCTTGCTGTGCAGTTCAGGCTGGCCTTGAACTATGATGACTGGGCCCTGGTGCTAACTGAAAAGGAAAGCACTCACCTGCTGTCTAGCCCCCAATGCTTCAAGGCCTCAGCCTCAGGGGTTTCCAGGGCTCATATTTCCACACCCACGTCCCTCGACCCACCAATGACCATCCTTGGCTAAGGCTTGCCCTGTGGTTGCTGCAGGACTCTGTATCTGTATTGCTGTGCCCTGCAGACCAGGGAGTTTGGGCTGAGGTCTGGCAGGACCCTGGGTGAGGGCCTCTGGGGACATGCAGGTAGGTACCTCCTTAGAACAGATTTTCAGGGCCCACTGGTTCCAAGGGACTGAGAAACTGTGTCACAATCTGGGCTGAGGCCAGGGGTGCACTTGTTCTGTTCAGGTGCCCACGGATAACGAATGAGTCACCATGCTGTGTGGCCTATTTCTTGGCTTACCTTGCCTCTGACTGCCGGCCTCTTCCCTGGGGTCTTCACGTGGAAGGCTCGCCAGGGAGCTCCCTGCCCCTGGAAGCGGGTGGCAGCCTCCATGGACCCCATGGTATTCGTAGTGCCCACTTCCTGGCCCTCCTCACCTTTTATGACAGCCACCATGTGGACACTCACCATTAAGTGGATTTTAAGATCTAGAAGTGAGAAAGTTTGTGCAAGTCACACAGCCCGTGGGTGGTGGCGCTGGGTTTGAGGACAGGGGGGACCAACTGCAAAGCTGAGTCTCAGTCCCCACGCCTGGCCTTCACCTGGGCTTGTTCACCTTCCGCCTTCCATTCCAGCAAGGTTCAGGAGTCACCACGCCGTGCCCCAACCCAGCTCCCCCAGTCTGTAATCCTGATGGCCAAAATCGCCAAGGGTTAAAGTAAATGTCCCCCTTTCTCCAAGAGGCTGAAAGGGCTGGACACTGGAACCTGGGGTGGGGACAGGTGGAGGGTGCGGGAGCAGCTAGGCGCGGTGTTGGAGGCATAGGCCACAGGAACGCGCTCTGCGGGGCAGAAGAGAGTGGCACGCGGGGCGCGGGACGGCAGGGTGCGGGATGGCCGGGTGCGGGATGGCGGGGCGGCGGGCGAGCTCCGAGAGGCGGAAGCTGGAGCGAGGCCCTCCAGTCTGGGGCGCGCGAAGGGGGGCCGCCCTGCACAGCCGCCTGCCGCCTAGCCGGGATTCTGTTTCCAAGCTGAGCTTTCTTTTTGGTCTGAAAAGCCTTCCTATTGTCTTAAGTTTCCAGCATGGGCCAGCGTGGCGACTTCCGCAGCGGTGGCAGGCTGAGGCAGGGAGACGAAGTTCGAGTTCGGCCTGGGCAGTTCAGCTCTCAGTGACGGCCCCTCACCCCACCCCCAGTCTCAGAGACAGAACCTGAAAGCGCCGGGCTGTGGCTCCGCGGGAGGCGCGGGCGAGACCCACCCGGAAGTCTGCCGCGTGCCGCTCCGAGTCCTGGGGTGCGAGCCGCGATCCATGTCCAGTGCTTCTCCAGACCCCCCCCTTGCGAGGCTCCGTCACGACGTGGCTCTGCCGGCCCGCTCCGGACCCCGCCTCGAGCGGGCACGCTGTCCCGGGCAGCCGCCGGCCCCGTGCGCCGCGGGGCAGTACTGCAGCCCCCGACCCGGGACCCGTGAGGCGCCCCACTGAAGCGCTGCCTGCACCCTGCAGCTGTCGTGAGCGTGCACGCGGGGACGCGCGGGAGGTGGGAGGGGGCAGGCAGTGGGCGGGGCCCGAGCCCGGCGGCGGGCGGGGCGTGGGCGGGGCCGTCGCGCGGGGTCGCGGCCGTGAGTGCGCGGCGAGATTGCGCCCGGCCGCGCGGCACGCGGCGGAGGACGGGGCGCGCGCGGTGACGCCGGCCGGGCAGCCGGCAGGACGCGGAGCGTGGCCTGGCATGGAGGGCTTTTCGGCGCGGACCTACGGCACGAGCGCGCCGGACCACAGGCCGCTGTTCGGGGAGACGTCGGCGCGGGTGAGCCGGGTCGGGCCGGGCTGAGGCCTGCGCGGGAGTCTGGGTCCGTTACGCGGGGAGCCGGGCGCACGGCCAGGAGCCAGCGGGCTTGGTGGGCGGTCCCGACTCAGTCCGGAGGGCGGTTCGGGCTCGGAGCAGAGCAGGAAGTTTTTGCGGCGGTGCGGCCCAAGCTGGTAGTCTGGGGGCGCAGACCCCCGACCTCTTCACCCGAAGTCCTGTCCGAGGTGGGGGACCTGGGAGCCGGGGCACAGCCGCCACCCAGCACCCGGAGCCCAAGACCAACGGGAAGCAGCGATACCCGCCCCAGACGACCACAGACAAAGTCTGAGCGATGCGGGGTCTGCGGGACGGCCGGGGCGGTGCACCGCGCCCGGGAGTTACCAGTGGCCGGCAGTCAGTTCGGAACCCTTCCCAGAACTTTGCGGATCTAGATACGTCTCTTAACATTGCAGCTTGTGCAGTCCGAGTGTGCATTACTTACGCAGCTTCGCGGCATTATAATAGTGGATTCTGCTAATCAGAGGAAAAAGTGAAGAATATATACTAATGCTTATAACTCCAGATTTCTCCGAATTATGCCCCATAGCTCGCTCTGTGAAAATGGCAGGGTCATTTGGGGGATTCCGTAGATGGAGAAGGAGAGCGACCCAGGTCTGAGGGTGGGAGAAGACATATGCGTCCTGCACATTGAGGGCCAGATCTGGAGAAGCACCTGTCTTTGTTCAGAGCAAATGAAGCTTTTTTCCAAGGGTCTGAGGTGGGCAAGGCACAGGAATGGGGCCCCATAAGCAGGGAGGGTGATGCCGGCAGGGCTGGGGGTCTCTTGGGGACCCTGAGACACCGTGCAGTGGCCCGAGGACTTGTTCTTTCTGATGCCTAGAAACCCTACCCAATAGCCACTTGTCTTGGAAAATTGTAGGAGTGAACGTTTGTGGAGGAAACAGAAGGGAAGGCACTTCCCATCACCCTCCAGACTCTGAGCTTCCTAGAATTGCATTTGCTTTATGTCTACACCGGCTGCAACGTGTGGCCTCCCAGTTTTAGGCGTACCCCCTGACTTTAGGGCTATGGGCATGGAAGCCGAGAGCAGAGGGATTTGGAAAGTAGTGTTTACTGGTGGTGACCACCAAGTCCCTTTGTAAGACACTATTGCTGTTGTGGAGAGAAGAAAGCAGCACGAGGGTGCTTGTCCCATAGCAGCCTGGTTCTCCCTAGTAATTTCCACTCTCTTCTGTGAGTGAACAGTGTGTTAAAGAGTAACTGATTTCCAAGGCCTGGGCCAGTGCTCCTTGGAAATCACATCCCTCCTGCCCCCTGGGGAAGAGGGTGGAGGTGGTGAGGGCTAGCTCCAGGCCCCTGGCCTGTGGGCAGGAGCTCCCTGGTGGCTGTGGTGCAGGAGTTTTCTTCTCTGTCCTGTATACACGTGGTGACTTGGGCTTCAGCGTGAGGCTTAGATGTGACGGCTCTCAGATGTGGCCAGTGACAGGCAGCGTGACATAGATGTCTGAGTGACTCTTGACAAAAAGGTGAGGCATTCGTCCCCCGCAGGAAAACATCTCCTGCGTACCTTGGTGCTGTTGGGATGACAATGTTGAATCCTAGTCAGGGTGGTTTGCTTGTGGCAAAGCCATTCCCAGTTTTGGCACACTGGGACACGTCTTTCAGACAAAAAACAAATTGGTACAGAAACCAAGATAATAAGAAATGTTTGAGGTTTCTAAGCCCACAGTGTTCCTTAATGTTTTCTAAGCTAGCATTACCTGGTAGAAGAATAATGTGAACCATATATGGAATTAGTAGCCTTGTTAAAACACAAAGAAATTGTAAAGCCTAAATTAATTGTAAGACTTTATTAAACTCCGTGTAGTCATCATTTCAATGTATCCATATAATGTTTCGTGTAAAAGTTGAGATGTTTGTACTTTTGTGGCACTGAGCCTTTGCAATCCAGCATGTGTCATGTAGATGATCCTCTTCAGTCTGGACACCACACCAGACCTTGTGACCCAAGGGCGAGTGCTGCATTGCTGCTTCCCACGGCGCACTGTGCTGGTGAGTCGCTGTTGGGATGGAGAGTGGGGCTTGTGAAGCTTTGCTGTGCCATAGGACTTCTCAAACTTGTAACAGTCCCTGCAGTTTACTTTCACCGTGACCCCTGAGTGCAATGGTTGTCTCCTCAGGGGCTGGTACATAGCCCCGGCAGGGGAGTGTGTCTCTCCTCCAGTGCAGCCTGCCCAGGGATTTAGTGTCTGATGCTGGAAAAGTCATGTCATCAGGCAGGTGCAGGACTTTCTCTCCTCCCTCCTCTGCTCGAGGTCTGGGTTGTTGTGGTCCGCAATGGCCGTGAGGACAGTTTTGCAGTGTGGCTGTGGCAGTAGAGGGTGTTGGCTTGCCTGGCTCTAGCAGGTCCTCTACTTCAGAGTCTCCCACACGTCCAAGCCAGCCTCTGCCCACACTTCCTCCACTGGCCCAGCCCTCTGTGCCCCTATGGCCCAGTGCAGGGCTGCCCTGCTTGTGGGAGCGGCACCCTCATCCTGTGGCCTCCCCAGCTTGTGATTTTTATGTGTGTCAAGCCTAAGGGAAGTGAGAATGTAGCATCCCCAAAAGGCAGCCTGTATTCTCAGGACCTTCTGAGGCAACAGGGAGAGCCAGGGTTCAGAAGCCGAGGTGCCCTGGCTGTCAAAACAGGAAGCGGTGTCTGAAGTGAGCACTTAAGCAGTGAGAGGCATCCTTGCCACTCCTTCCTGTGAGATGTGTACAGCAAGCTGGGCAGCACCATGTGGCTGAGGCTGAGTTGAAGACCCACAAGGTGGCCTGGCCCTCAGGAGCAGAAGGTCTAAAAGATTCAGTGTTCACCAGACTGTGGGCCTTGGCTGGTTTACTAGGTTAAGTTGCTTTCCTTATGGTTAGTCTATAGCCCATGTCCAGATACAGTGACTACTGGACAAAATACTAGCATACACCGCAGTAAAGAGGAAAAAGTTATTTTGGCTGTTGGAGGCAGAGGCTCAGTGTGTAGTTGGCTGATTGGGGCAGGGGCATCACGGTGAGGAAGGCTGTTCACCTCAGGATGGTCAAAAAAACACAGCCTTCATGGGCTTGCTGCCAGTGGCTGCCTTTCTGTCCTGGGCCTCGGCAGCTGTGACCTCATCGTGGGTGAATCTGTTGACCTGTGATCCAGTCACCTTCACACAGCCTGCCTTGGGCTGGGGACACAGCTCAGTGGTAAGTTGCTTACCTGGCATACACAAGACTCTGTGGTCCGCCCACAGGATCACTCCAGAAGGCCCCTGCCAGAACCCCCCTAACAAAGCTTCCACCCCTGAATACGGGTTTGGGGGGACACTTTTGATCTGAACCCTAACTGGGCCATGTTTCTGAGCTGCCATAAGGTATGAGCATGAAAGCCTAAGTGTCCCTGGGGAGGATGGCACCCCTTTCCATAGGGGTTGGTACAGATTTGGGGCCAAACATGAGTACTGCTCAGCTGCCTTTTCAGCTCCGTGAGCTTATCTCCATCACATGCGTTGGAAACTACTGACACGATATAGCTACCATTTCCAGATAGTAAAAGGCGACCTTGTTATCAGGGCTTTTTGTGTCCTTTCCTCTCCTTGTTTCTGCCACTGCTTTCATTGCACATAGAAGCTAAGACTGCAGCATTAAATGAAACCAGGTGTGGTGGCTCACACCTGTAATACCAACACTTTGGGAGGCTGTGTTCCACTCAAGCAATTTGGCAAAACTCTGTCTTGAAATAAAAACTATAAAGCATGGGAGTGAAGCTCAGTGTAAAGGCCCTGGGTTCAGTCCTTAGTAACATGCACACACTGCCACACACACACACGAGAGGAGGGAAAAAACTCACCCAGGACTGCAGGCCAGTAGAAGAGATGTAAGCCAGGCCAGGGCTCTGCATCTTGGACTGCTGGGGTGAGGGCACTTCCTCCAGTGCTTCAGCCTTCACCATTGTGCAGATTTCCATATCTCAGGACAGTCAGGGTAGGGATGTGCACGCTCACAGGATGGGAGCCTATGAGGGAGTGACAGATGGCTCTGTCAGCTCTCTAGGCAGAGACAGGATGCTCGCAGTAGAGGGGCTGGCCAGATAGCCCTCACCTCAGCCTCTGCTGTCACACCAGTCCCAGCGAAAGCTTGGGAGCCTCGGAACTATCGTTCCCATAGCTGAGCTCACTGTGCCCTGTGCCAGCCAGGCACAGGAGGTGGGGACCTCCTCGCTTTCCACACTGTGGCTGTTGTCCTGGTTGCTTCTGGGCACAGCACAAGAAAAGAAACCAGGTGAATCCCGTGGGCAGTTCACATCTCCTCCCTAGGGTAGGTGTCCTTGGGGAGACATCTCCAGCTCCTCAACAGGCCAAGCCGGGAGCTTGTAGGACATGGAGCCCCTCTGTGACATACAGGAACAAAAGCAGTCATTTTTGAAACTCAGCCCCTAGTTTTTGGTATCAAAAGTTTGAAAAATGCAAAGTTTGAGAGGCAAAATTGTAGGATGTGCCTAGGGGTCTGAACCCCCCAGCCCCAGGACAGCAGCAGGAAGGCATGCCCTTTGAGCTTTCCATTTCCTGTTTCTGTCTCCTTTGGGAGGGAAAACAGCCACTGCCTTCTGGAGACGAAAGTGAGGTATGGAGCATGTGCTGGGCGAGCCTGGGCCAGGAGCACAGAGTAGAGCAGGGTGCTTCTGCTTGGGCAGCTGGGGTCCTTTCCTTCCTGGCCCCATTTTGATTCCTTTGTCACCATGGCTTATGGGAGTTTCCTAGAGCAGAGCCACATCAGGGATGGCATTGCCTCTCTATCGCCTACAGAAAAGAAAGACCCAGCTCCTTTAACACATCCAGGATGCTGTTGAACCAGGGGCCACAGATGCCAATGGGTGTGGCATAGGCCAGGCTCTGTGTAGAATAGAAAGGTAGAAGGTTGGAGGAGGAGGCACTTGGCATACAGGTGGCTAGGAAGAAGGGGAGGAGGTTGGCATGAGACTGCCAGGGCACAGGTACCTAACATGGAGCATGTGACAGAAATGGCTGTCTTCAACTGACCAGGGACAGGGAAGGCCCTCCTCTCCCAGTCATCTTGGTCCAGTGCAGCTGGGATGAGTCCTCAGGGGCATAGGGGATGAGTTTGGAGATGGCTTGCAGCAAGAGACCAGGTACGGGGGCGAGGGGGTAGCTGAATGGTCACTGATAGCTTGTACCCTTAGCACGGGCTGCAGGGGTGGAGAGCAGAGGGCATCTGACAGCTGAAGGATGACCTGGGTAGGACTGAGCCTACCTGGGGAGGGATGTGGTCCCCAGAGCAACCTGCAACTCTGCCTAGTGAAGACTTGTGTAGCTCCGGACTGTCTCCAGTGGTGTGGAAGGGAACGTATTTGGGTGTTCTGCTCTGCTCCTCCTGGCAGTGCTGAAGGATGAGTCCCTCTGCTGGAGCTTAGAGACATGGGGTCTGGAAGTCACTGCTAGGTGTAGGAGGCAGCTAGAGGTGCTGGGTCTCTGCCCAGCCAGAGAAGGACCCACAGGTTGTGGGACAGGGTTGTGGCTTTGGTTGTGCTCTTGCTGCCTGTCCTATAGCAGCAAGACCACATGCTGTTGTGACAGGCCAGGCCCTGGACCTGTGAGAATTGAAAACACTAAGGAAAAGTGGGCATTTCAGGCTCGTGATTCTCTCATGTAGCCAGTATCTACTTAGAGTGCAACAATATGCCCACCACAGGGAAGGAAAACAGCCTGGCTTCCCATTGCCAGTCCATGGGGGACACAGGCTGGTGTCAAGTCAGGATGAGGGACCTCTGGGGGCCGGATGCAGGGGTAGCTCCCTTTGAGGGTCGGTGCCTGCACCATGTCTGGGAAGGATTTCCGGTGGAGGTGATGTTCACATTGAGCTCCGGAGGATGGCATTCAGCCATCTGCCTCCCAAACCATACTCTTGGGAATTATGACTTGACATCTTCAGCTTCTCTTATGGCCCAGAATAAGAAATTACTACATTTTCTATTTACATAGACTCGTGCAACATGTTCTTTTTAGAGCCAGGAGAAAGTTGCCTCATCTAATCATCCAGCATGATCATTTTTATTACTGAAGACTTAAAACCCTATTGCATAGCCCACTTGGCTGTTGGGAATCATACTCCAGAATCCCCATTGGTCCAGGATAGGTGAGGAGTCCTGCAGTTCTATCTTATCTGGGCATTTATCACACAGCATCGCTGTAACTTGCCATTTCAGGTACCAGAGCAATATGAGCCCAAATTTCTATTTTCCTTTGCCACAATTTCATAGATAGAAGACTTGTTCTTACAGTTGTCATAAGAACTTTCACCATTTTACTTGGAGCACTTTCTGGCTTTTCTTTGGCACATCTGAATTGCCTGCATCACCACTATAGGACTATGGGGCCACTGTTAAGATAGTTACTTGAACACTGGTAATATAGTACCACAACAACCAGTCTGGTAACCAAAATGGCTACCAAGTAACTAACTGGTGGGTAGTATGTTAAGCATGGGTACAGTAGACAAAGGGATGCCCCACGTACTGGGAAGAACAGAGCTGGATAGCATGAGCTACTTAGAGTGGTGTGCAATTTAAAGCTTACATGTTTTGGAGATTTTCCATTTAATATTTTGGGCCACTATTCACCACAGGTAAAAAACACTGAAACAAAACCAGACCAGGACTACTGTACTAAATTCAATTTAAATAGGAATGTTCTTTTAGGCTGGGGGAGGAGGCTGATTTTCTGGAGAGCTGAGGATAGATGCTGGCTTTGGATATTTGGGTTGCTACAGCACATTTCCTGTCCAAATCACTGCTGCCTGAGCTTGTGAGTTTAGGGTTCTGGATCTTGAATCAAGATGGCCAATGGTTGACCAGACAAGATTGGGGTTACCCTGCTTTTAGACTAGAGACGGAATTCTTTTCTAGCTCAATGCTGGTTCATGAAGAGGAACCTAGGCCCAAAGATCTGCCTAGGCCCAAAGAATCTGTCTTCTGCTAAAATGAGGAAAGATCTAGTTTTTCCTTGCTTCACGGGTAGCTACTACCCCAAGGCAGACTTTTTCTCCTTCTCCTTCTCCTTCTCCTTCTTCATTTCAGTGGAAGACAGAGATTCTTTGGGCCTAGGCAGATCTTGCTTCATGCCCTGTGCCTTGCTCTTGCTCTCAGCCCCTCTTGAGTATGCTGGAACTGCCATTTCCATTTGCCCCGTTTCCTTTGGTAACAGCAATGCTTATGTGATTCTCAGGGTCTCCATGAGGCTCCTCTTCATGACCCACTCTTCTTTTCCTTCTTTCTTTGATCTGTTGGTCTTCTTTCACTCTTCCAAAGTTAAGTGCCCTTTGGTCTGGATTCACACTTCTGCCCACAGTGGTTGACGTGAAGCCAAACTCTGAGCTTGGAACAAGAAAATACTGTCCTGAGAAACAAATCTGCCATATGCAGACTAGTTCACCTCACCTTGGGGCCCCAGAGGGACACACTACATTAGAATAACTTAATCTAGAAGGCAGGCAGCAAGTTTGTATATTTTTATCAGAGAGATTATGCTTCTGTGATCATTCGGTAATTTAGAAAAAGCCACCTATTTGTAAATCTCTATCCATAATCTAGACCAGCAAGCAACAGATTCTAGATTGTTCTTCTAGTAAGGAATACAAATGGGATATTCTCTCTTGGGGAAAGCAGGGCTTACACTGACTCATTTCCATCACTTACTGGTGTATGAGTTGTTTCCCTGATCCTGTTTTGCCAAATGTAAAAGTCATTCCTGTTGTATGTCAGATTTTGATGAGAATGTGGAAGCCTAGGGATAGGTACTGCTGTTTTACTATCATTTTAAACACTTGCTTTGATCTGCTGGACAGCTGCTGTCCATGCTGTGTGGAAGTTGGCCAGCCACCTGAACCTGTGCCTCACCTCTACTGGTGGGAGTGCTGCTATGAGGTATGCACACCTTTGTAAACTTGTGCAACTCCTTGGAGCTCAGAGAGCAAGGATTCTTGCATCTTAGAATACACCAGAGGAGTACAGCTAAGCCTTTCCACACGGCAAAAGGCAATAGGAAGTCCTATGGATAGTATCTTTATGCACATTTTATGTTACATTTCTATTTATCCACATTCATTCATCTTATATGTAAATTTACTACCACTGAAGAACTGGCCTCTTTAACAATCCTAATTTCAGACTTTTTTTGTGACAAGATCTTTTAAACATAACATGGGTGTAGTTCAGATTTGTTGGCTTTGTCCTATAACCTTTGAATTCCGGTGGCCTTGGTCTGGAGAGTTGGTTTTCACTTGGCTACATGAGGCACACCAAATACTTACTTCTCTATACCCTCCCCATCCCATTCAACTTTGCCTGTGAAACTAAAGGTCTTTGGATTATCTGAAAAGCAAACAATTTGGGAATGAAGGTTCCCTGGCTCCATGCCTCTCCTACACCTGAGGTTTTGTTTGCTGGCTACTCACGTTCCATATTAGGTTATTTGCTATGGAAAGCGTTACCAAAACAATCTGTGAGGACTGCTGGTTCATCAGACTGTTTTGAGTTCTTAGAAATAAGGCTGGTATTCTCAGTGGCCTTAAGTGTTTCCTAATGAAGTCTTTAAAAAACCTTGTTTTGTAGTCGTGTAGCTATTATAGGATTTATTAATCTATTATTAACCTTAGGAACTCTTGGTTTTAGAGTTCCTTCTAACTTGCTGTATGGCTTTTAGCAAATGATTTAACAACACTGGGCCTCCATGTACCTTAACCTGTAAAATTGGGATTGGACCAGAAGCTTTTCGGACATCTGTGAAGTTGGCTAGGGTAGGGGATCAAAAGGATAAAAGTATGTAGGTAGGTTTTTCAATCAAATCTCGGTTGAAGGCTTCTGCTATTAAATGAATTAAAAAAAAAAAAAAAAAACACGTCTTTGGGATTGCATCCAGCCGTGGTACTCCGTGGTCTTTATTTTCTTTTAGACAGGGTCTTGTCCTGTAGCCCAGGCTGTCCACCTCAGCCTCCCCAGTGCTGGATTACTGGTGTGTACCACTCCTGGTTGTGGTCCAGTGTCTCATGGTCTCTCCTGAAGCTTTGGCCTGGAAATCCCAGTCCTCACCATTTGTGTAAATCACATGACCCTCCAAGAAACACACCCCATCGGGCCCAGTTTCTGACTCCACCGCACCTGGTCTGTGGCTTGTGAGCTCAGAAGGGCAGTGTGGCGCAGTCCCTCCATGCCCTACTAGAGCTGCCAAGAGTCCCAGTCATGTGCCTCACACACTTTTCTCTTTCAGGACCGAATCATCAATTTGGTGGTTGGCAGCTTCACATGCTTATTGATTCTAGTAAGTAGCTTGAATTCTGTACTTCACTAAAGCTCTTATCTGCAGTTTTGAAAACTTTATTATAGTGAAGTTAGTCCTCAGAAAAAGTCAGTGTTTTTGATTTCATAAAACTGCATTTGGCAACTGAAGCAGCTATTTGATTTCTACTTCCCCAGTGGAATATTTGAATATTTGAAATAGTATAAGTCAGACAATTAACTTTACCATGTTTGCCTGCCCAAGTAAATTTGTAAAAATGTTAGTGGGTCCCATCAATCCCTTCTGCTATGACCCACCATAACTCCCCATTTCTGTTACTACTTTATGTTTACCCTTTGGTCAAGTTTTTGAAGATCTGATCAGCATGCAGTAACTTTTCATCCTCTGTAATATGACCAAGTCCTATATCACAGTATAAACATAGCTATGTCTTCCATGGTCTGATAATGACATTTTTATTTCTGTATGTTAAGAGAATAAATTTTAGTCCCCCACCCTTACTTAATAAAAAGAATGGGCATAATGCTATAACTGTGATAGAAACAGAGATGGGTATTACAAACCCATCTTTTCAGTATTTTTCATAAACTTAATAAACAAAGCCAACTTTGATTACATTCATTTTTGGTGTGAGTATTCAAAATAGGATGGTTAGCCCTCTCTGTGCAGTTATCCTAGGAATGACATTTATGTGACCTTTAACATTTTGTCTCCTTTCATGTGTGGAGGAAAGGCTGGAAAGGAAGTATTAAAAGAAGTAAACAGATTATATAGAAAGCAAATCTGGGGTGGATATGACTTTATAATGTGAAGCATTTTGCAGCAGTGTCTTGCCTAGACTCAGGCTGACCACATCCTGGAGCTCCTCTCAAGGCCTGTCTTTTCTTTCCACGCAGGTAACGCTGATCAGTGCTTTTATTTTCCCTCACCTCCCTCCCAAACCACTGAATGTATTCTTTGCTGTCTGCATCTCTCTGAGCAGTGCCACAGCCTGCATACTCGTGAGTACTCCTGGGATTCCCAGTGTACTTGAGGGCCTCAGGTGGCAGTGCCCAGGACAGAGGGGAACCCCAGCCTAAGTCTATACAGAGGGGCTTTCACACCCTCCTACCCAACACAATTCTTAATTAGTTGCACACTGTTTTTCAGCGTCAGGAGTCTTTTTTCCCCTAAGTCCCAAAAGTTGTAACATTAAAGGAGAATTTTGTTCCTTTGATAGCTAAAAAAATGAAAGGGTGAAAATATGATGTACTTTACTTATCACATTCACTCAAGTACTATAAGCACAGGGTTGACTGGAGCTCTTCAGGGAAAAGATCGCACTCTGGTTCTGTATGTTTTCATCTGTGTGCTTACCTCCCCAAGTGGAGGTAATTTGCCAGAACTTCCCCGGGGAAGTTAAAGTGGCAGTTGTATTCTGGTCACAAAGATGCTTCATTTTACCCAACTAGAAAAGAAACAAAGATAGTGGAGGCTTTTCAGTTGTTATGTCACTGAATAGTTGTGTTGTTTTGACCTTCAAGAGGCAGAATCAAAATACTAAACCCTTTAAAAAAAATTCTTTTGAATTACATAGGGCTTAAATCGTAGTAATTCAATTCATTCAAGCCAAAGTTACACTGTGTTACATCCCCTTAACCTGAAGAACTGGCCCATGCCAGCCTGGAAACCTTCCTGCCACCCTCTACCCCAAACCTGCATGACCAAGGCTGAGCTACTTGAAACTAAGTATGTACAGTATTAGGCAAGCTCTATTTTATATTGCCAAAGTCTGAACTGATGAAAGAATTTAAACATCCTCCTCCCTTTTAAGTAGAAACTGAAAGAGTTACATTATTTACTCAGATATACTGAGAGATGTATTCCCGGAAAGCTTGTCAAATAATTGGCTAAAACACAGAGGAAAGTAAACTGAGGAGGCAGGAATAAATGTCACCTTGGGATGGGGACTCTTAGGCAGTACTACTTGAATTATAAGAATAAGAATTAAATTCTGCTCTACTGAATGAAAGATTAATACGAAGACTGTCTCATCTACAGAAATACTGATGAAGTTAATGCAAAAAGAATGAGTTATGTTTTAACAGTTGGCGCAGTTACCTAAAATTTAATCTGATTCTTCTTTTAGGTCTACTGGTATCGACAAGGAGACTTAGAACCAAAATTTAGAAGTCTAATTTACTATATCTTATTTTCAATCACCATGCTGTGTGTATGTGCGAACCTGTACTTCCACGACGTGGGAAGGTGACGCTGTCCAGGTGGAGCCCTGACCAGGGCACTCGAGAGCCGCCTGTGAGGACAGGAGACACTGCCGGGCCAGATGCACGGCCTGCACTCCACAGAAGGCTGATGTGCAACTTTTGTGAACTGTAACGCTGAACTGCCCCTTGCGAGGGAGACATATCATAGATCTTTGCTTTTTCTTTAAGGAGCTGATGTTACACTTAAACATTCCAACCCTTAAAGCTCAAACAGCACAAGTGATTTTCACTTTTGAAATTAAAATTTTTTACAATTTAGTTGCATGGTAAAGGCTCAAAATCTTGCATTTTAAGACAAATATTCCTTTATTTCTGTTAAACTGAATATACAATAATTGTTCCCTAGGCAACCAACTTTTGCTTATAACTACAATTTCACGTTAACAAAACACAGACGGTGAAAAGACAACTTTGATTGTGAAGATCTAATTACAATAATAAATAAAATAATTTATACAAGTTTTTTGTGACTTTTCTATAGGGGTCATATTCACTTAAGCCCTAAGAGGCTAGTTTTGGCTTAACCCTTCTCTAGTGTAGGAATGACTCTTGATTTCTTTCCTTTTGTTACAGAAACAAATTTTGTTTTTTAAAACTGCCTGAGAGGGAGAAGTTACATTGTACCCCCACCAGCTAAGCACTGAGTGAGTGGGAAACTCTCAGGCCCTCTTGAGCTATGTTCCAGGTCATTTGTACAGCAAACATGTCCTAAAGGGTCGTGGTATCAGGGACGGGCACCGTCACCGCTGTTTCCATCTGGTTCAGTGTTCCTTCAGCGTATGTGCTGCCAAGGCGAGCACAGCTTCATTTTACTTCAAAGTGCTAAGTCTGTAAACTGAAGACAGTGGTTTGTGTGAGGGGTGAAAACGCTTAGCTGCTGGTAGGTTTTGTTACTCCCCGACCCTTGTTCCCTCTGGAAGCCCTAAGACCACTGTGACTTCCTAGGACTTTGTAATGCATTCTGCTTTGCCCTGCCTCCAGCTCCCACTGCCAGCAATGGGTTACCCAGAAGTCACTGCCACACAGTCTCCTCCCAGCTCCGGTCAAGTCTCAAACTAATCCTGTGTAATCTTTCTGAAGGTCACAGATAAGCTCTAGGCCGTGCTGAAGGGTGTCCCTGAAATATACCCCGGCCTGCTTGAGATGGAGAGTGCCACGTCTGATGTGTGGAGATGAGCAGTTAGCTTTGGTGACACGAGAAACTTGTCAGGAACTGAAGTGAATGAGATTCCCTCCTGACAACACAAAACACAGGATCCACACTCCACTCGGCCACATAGGTCATGAACAACCTCAGATGGACACGCAGCAGAGGTAAAAGTCATAGCAGCAGTGATGTGCACAGCTAAGCATGGCAGCTATTCAGAAGCCAGAGGAGCAGTGGAGTGAGCCTCCTGGGAGCTGCTCCTGCTTCTTCGGAGATACTATAATGAACAGCATGGCTTCTTTGCTGAACTACCTGTGTCTAAGATTACCTAATGGCAGTTCACCAAGTCCTCAACGTCCTTTGAGTCTTCAGAAACAGGACTGCCCAAAGATGATCCAATGATGTTTGACTCTTCTTGATGGTGCT
This sequence comes from Dolichotis patagonum, assembly GCA_004027295.1. Lineage (NCBI taxonomy): Eukaryota > Metazoa > Chordata > Mammalia > Rodentia > Caviidae > Dolichotis > Dolichotis patagonum. The sequence goes on from PVJX010004825.1 coordinate 43,381, forward strand.
GCAATATGGGATCTGAAAGAGTTGAGTTTCAGGTTAGTTTTCAGTGTGCGCAAGCTTGTCTGTGTATACATACGTTTTCTCTAATCCATTCCAAGAATTTAGTCTTACCAAAGGGTAAGATTTAACTGCCAAGTCTACTGTTGGACCAAAAAAAAGACTAAAACAACTAAATTAAATGACTGTGTGATTCTCCTGTCAGATTTACCAGTCACATGATACAAGCTGTTTTACAGTACCTGTTAGTGTTGTCAAAGGCAAGACAGATTCAGCATCTATTACATCAGACGCCTGGATAAAGCCATGTGGTGAAGGAACGATAAGTATTGTTTCATCATCAATTGTTGTTTGATCAACTTGTTCTACTATGGTGGGAGACTCTAAATCCTAATATTTAAAAAAAGAAGAAAAGTAACTTGAACAAATCCAGGTGTAGGTCACCTGCATGTAGAGAAAGCAATGCTGTGAACATGAATGAGGGTCCCACGCTGAAGCCTAGACCCCTCTAACTCCCCACACTCAGGAGTGGGTTCCAAGGAGTACCTGTCAAGCTCCTGGAGAGGGGACCGGTCATATGAGGAGTTGTGCTACGACAGCAGTTTCGTACTCCCCTGACCACCCACTCCAGCTAGCGATGCCACTGCTGAACCACTGACACTGGTGCCACAGAGGTTAGGCTCTGCCGTGGAGCTCCGCAGAAAGAAAGAAAAACTGGAGACCTGCCTGGAGCATGTCTAAGGCCTATCCATACTGCTCTGCTAGGCACGACTTACCTCAGTAACATAAGCACTGGTCAAATCAGAGGGGGACACTTGTTGCTTAAGGTCGGAGTCAGAGATCTCTTCTTCTGTTCTGACCATAACACTGTTCATCAGTTCTGTGCTATTTTGGTCACTGAATTTGGACACATGAGCATCATTGTATGATGGTGCTAGAGTCATCTTAGGGTGATGAATCTCATCTGGGAAAGTGTCTGCTTCCAGTGCATCAGGAAAATCAGATGACTGCATATCACTGTCTACTGTGAGCTCTGTCTGGGATAATGAAGAAGTGAGGTCTTCTGTAGCAACAGTCTGGATGATGACTCTAGGAGCGTGGCACTGCACCGTGACATTGTCACTTGTGTTTAACAGGTGTTCTGGCTATAAAGCATCAAAGGAAACCATCAGTGGCAAAAGCAGGAGGTACTACTAAAGTTACTCAACAGACAACATTTGCCGGGCAGACCCCAGCCCCTGCCCCTTTCCCCCAAATGGCACTGGTATCATCACTTGAAGCACCATGGTTATTGAGCACACAGCCCTGTCTCCCCTAAATTCCTACCTCTGTGTATGTCCATCTCACAGAAGGGGAACAGGGGATTAGAGATATAACCAATTAAAGGAGAAAGGTGCTGTGACTTCTAGAATTTCTAGACAGTAGAACTGCCAATTTTGCTGCTTGTATTCAACTAACCCTAGACTGTAACTAGCACTCAAAAATCAAGAAAAATTGTGCAACATACGGATAAAGCATGAACAATGATCTGTTCAGGAGAAGCAGGAGCAGCAGCTGTCAGGGTTACCGTGGGGCTGGCGGCCAGAGTCAGAGGAAGACCTTGGCTTGAGCTTGTCTGAAGCAGGTAGGTGCCAGGTGTGCCAGTGGGCTGCAGATGGAAAGACTACAGGAAAAGGACACAGACGCTGCAACACAAGTAACAGACGACGACAGCCACCTGTGCCTGTAAACACAGAGCCACTTCAGCTGAGTGGCCACAACTGACTCTCCAGTCCTAAAGGGACAAGCAAGTAATAAAGGGTGGACTATGCACTACTCCTGGCTCATACCACTGTCCAACCAGAGGCGGGACAGGAAGCTCCTGTCCTGCCCTTTGCAGTCTTTCACTGCCTGGCCTAAGCTGGCTATGTATTTGCAGATGCCCCACACATGTGCAGTCAGCCAGCACAGCCAAGCACCATTCTCAACTTCTGTCTACAGCACAACAGGACTGGACATCTCCAGTTTAAAAAAAGAAAACTTTATGCTTCAGAAGAGGCATAACAGCAGTGTTTATTCACCTGAACACATTTTTAATAGCATAATTTCAGGAAGTAATTTTTGTATTAGGGGAAAATTTACCAAAATAGCAATTAACAATGTTCTGCTGAAGGAAGATGATGCTTATCTGAAAAGTCAATTTGTATTTATCTTCTGAAATTCTAAAGCATGACAAAATTATTCACTAATAAGCTTCTCATACTACAAGCTTCTAGAGAATTCAAATTGGGTTCACCCCAGCTACTGAGAAAAAATATCTGCATCTCAGATGGGGCTTCTATCACCCTTTGAAATCTATACACTAAAATCCCTGAACACAGATTTCCTTATTCCTTCCATGGGAATAATAATCACCTCCCATGGAAAGGGTTGCAGAATTAGTGACTATGAAAGTGCTTATCACTCAAGTCAGGACTTGTCTTCTCTGGCATTTCCAGGGAAGTGAAAGCTAATCATTTTCCTGAAGGCTACATGTGTAATTAATCACATGAAATCAGCCATTTCTGCAGAAATTTTACCTACATTATGAATGAGTGTGCTTTACTTAATACATTTAAATATGTTTAAGTTTCAGCCTTTTGAAGCTGAGGTACTACTATCCTCCCCTGTTAATTTCAAGTAAATAGGAAATGTACAGGAGTGCTCTTTGACTAAGGTGAGTTGCATGGATATAAGCCCACTGAAGGCAGACCTGCCCAGCGCCAATGTCCTGTGTTTCACAGTGACACAGCATTGGCCCATCACTACTCTGTGCCCTGTGCTCCTGTGGCAGCTGCTGCCACCACCCCGTCGTTGTGACCACACTGGAACCTCCAGAAAGTCTCAAATTCCACACCAAACCTTTCCTAGGTTTTTCTGTGGACAGGTTTTCCCATTTCTCTCAGACATACCTGGGATAAGAGATGGTAGATCGTTTGCTCGTGTTTAAGCTTTTTAGAAATTGTAAGACTTTCCTGAAGTAGCTAACCCCTCCAGGGCTGAGATTACAGTTCTGTGTCCCCAGGGGCTGGCTGTGCTCCTCAGTGAGTGTTGCCGAGCAGCACATGATGGGCACTCTGCAAACCTTCTGATAAACCATGTGAGCACAGGCTCAGTACAAACCCACTCCTGCATGCTGTCTCTCCACCCTGCCGTTTTCACATATGAAGATCAGAATTAAAATAGTAAAAGTGGAGGATTTATTTAGGTCTGGCTTGAAATTTTTAATTTCATCTGCTTATATAAAACCTTTAAAATTATACCAACTGATCTTATGCATAAAAATGGTCAGAATCTAAATGAAACATTACTCACTGGAAGAATCTCAAATGTCTGTAGTGTTCCGCTGTTTAGTGTTAGTGTTTCAGAGTCCACAGGAGCAGCAGGGGGCTCTGCTGAAGCTGCAATAAGAACAGACAGTAATAAAATGGTTGGTGAAGCTTCTCTGGTGTCTGGAACTGCTACGATGGCAATTTCTTATTGGGTAATCTGCATGCAAGCCTATAAGAAATCTAGTAGATTTATCTGGGACGGACAGCATGTAGGTCATAGAGAAGAGCACACAGAATTGGCCACCGTGGACCAGTTCTACCCACCGCCAGTTTTACTGAACAAAGCATGCCCATGTTTTTCCTATGACTGCTTCCACACTTGGACTTGAAAACTTGTGACAGACACCATGAAGCTCATAAAGTCTCAGATGCCACTGAACCTTTATAGGAAAGGTTTACCAACCCACACTACATATAACAAAGTGTTTTTAATTGTTAAGAAGGGCATAGCAAAGCTAACTGGGAATAAGAAACTAGAAGAATGTTTTTCTCAACACTCCTGTAAACAACACAGATGTCTGGTGTAGTGGTGTATAACACTAGTTCAGGTCCTACCTCCTGTGACACTGCTTTGTGGAAATGGAAACCTGAGCCAACCCAGGTTCCGACTGCAACTGTCCTGCCTCCCTGACAGCTGCTCTGGGGTCAACAGTGCTTTAACAACATCAGATGCTACAATTTCAGAAGCCTGTGTTTACAGGGCCAAATGACAGCAGCCTTCAGTCCAATGAGACTCAGACTGACCACTGTTTGCCCACAGTTACACAGGGCTAGAAACAGTGAGAATGCCTGTGACCTCTGGGTGCTTTTGGTCACAGGTCAAAGTTCATGTAGCCCTGCCCCTAACCAAAAACAAGAAATGATTTTGATCAGAATGCTAGGAATAATGAGTGGATTACAGAATTCTTACTGTATTCACATATTTTGCTGGGGGAAGTATTATTTCACACATTTGTCCATTTAAAAATGACAGTATGAATGAACATTAAAGTACCACTTATGCTTGCTGCCTTCCTAACAGATACTATCAACACTGGTGAAACTAAAAGTTCTCCACACAAAATCAATTTGTGGCTAACAACAGCTCACGTGTTTATCTGGAATACCTTCAGCTGTGTTGTAATTCTTGACTATTTAGGGGAAAGAAAAAACTAAGAAGGTACAAATTCTTCATGCTTTATTATATTGGAAGATAGAGAAAATAAATAACCACGTTCACACTAAGACTTTAAGAACTATCATTATTTAAGTGTTTCTAAGGTCATTTTTCAATTGACTTATTGGGTGCTGCCTCCCACTCACCTCTACCCCAGACCTCCATAGGGTAACTGTGACAGCCACTGTCTATCCTGACCTAGAGGGACCCAGGGATTCTGGAAAGTGTATGTTTGTTGTAATCACTGGAAACACCATGGGCATTTTGTGGGTGAGGTCAGGGGACCCTAGGCATCCTGCAATGTGAAGGCCAGTTCTGCAAACCCTTGTCTTGCTAAGAATGTCAAAATCTGCCTGGCTGAGGATCACAGTAACTGGTGTACTTGTGGTCAATGACCGTTTCACAGAAAACAGCACTGTGTAGACCCACTCCCAAAATGTGACTCCAAGCTGAGACGCTGGTCCTTAGAATGCTGCTCTCATTCCCTTTGTCACTGCCATCCAAGAACAATGGGGAAAAAGTCAACTTGGCATAGAACTGAAAAAATATTCCCTTCCCTGTAGCTACTGCTGGATTCCTGTAATTTTATTAAAAGCAAAATTGCCAGAAGTTGAGGACAACAGAGATCCGGATGTAGAAATATTTCTTTGTAGGAACCAGGCTCCTTGTTCCCTGAAGAAAATCTTTTTCAATCCTGCCAAAACCTACTTCTACAAACAGTGAGTCCCCAACTCATGAACGAGGTCGTCTCAGGAGACCTGTCCGTAAGTTGGATTCACGTGTAAGCCGCTAGAGTGAGTCTTCTACAGCATACGCCTGCGAAAGTTTTCAAGTTGAATGTTCGTAAGTCGGGGACTGACTGTGCCTGCCACAGATTCACCCCAATCTATATGTCTTCGGGTGAAATTTATTTAAAAATGTGCCACTTTGTGAGTTATTTCTCTGCTCAATTGTTTTCAGGCAGTTTTCAATTAATCGTTAATCTTAATTTCTATTGAATGGTTAGTTTTTACTCCATCTTTAATTGTAAAATCGAGAAAGCCGTTTCAGAATGGTTACCATGTCAGGGCTGTACGTGCTTGCTACCACAGGTCTGTTCTTTGCAAATACGAGTTACACTTTCTCAAAGGCCTTGGATGTGCTGTCCTCCTCCACTCGGCTCTAGCAGATGGACAGGTGTCAGAGCCATCACCCAAGACCCACACTTACAGACGTGGGTGATCTGGACTGGGATCTGCAACGCGGCCATGGGGCTGGGGGGCACGGCTGTGTTCTCTTCCAAGCGGGCCACTCGGATCTGAACGTGCTGAACACTGGAACTGGAATTACTGTTGGCAACTCCAGGTCCTGACTTATTCTCCAGCAGCGCTGGGTTGTTTTTTTGGTTCTCATGTAACTGTTTCAGACCTTTTATTAAGACTGCAGGGAGATGGGGAGACAAAAAGAACACTGACTCTCTGACACCACCATGAAGCAACAGGGAGGTGGAGGGTGGGGTAAGGAAGGGAGTATTGGGAATGATGATTGTATACTGGATGTGAGAATTTATTAGAACAACAGTAAAATTGTTTAAACCGTAACCTGTCCTGAAACCTAGGAAACATGATACATCACAACAGATTTTTAAAATTCTTTTCTGGGGGAGCTGAGGTCTTGCTAATTGCCCAGGCTGGTCTCAATCTCATGAGCTCAAAGGATCCTCTAGCCCTGAGTCACTAAAGCATAATGGCAAACTTTTTTGCCCATCTCATAAGTTGTTTGTTCACTTTGTTGGTTGTTTCCTTTGCTGTGCAGAAGCTTTTTAATTTAATTCCATTTGTTGATTCTTGCTATTATTTCCTGTACAGCTGGGAGTTCTGTTCAGAACATCCTTGCTTACACTTCAAGTTTTACCTATTTAATCTTCCAGCAGGTTAAGTGTTTCTGATTTAACATTTAGATCTTTGAACCATTTTGATTTTAGGTGAGAGATACGGGTCTATCTTCAATCTGCAGCATGTGCAAGGTCAGTTTTCCCAGCACTGTTTGCTACAGAGGCTGTCTTTCATCCAGTGTATTTTTTTGTCTCTGTTAAAGATCAAGCAGCTAAATGTATCTAGGGTTGTCTCTGGGTCTTCTGCTCCACTGATCAGTTTTTGTGCCAATACCATGCTGTTTTTAATCACCAATGCTCTATAGTATGACTTGAAGTGAGGTTCTATGATGCCTTCTACTTTGTTCTTGTTGCCCAGGATTGTTTTTGTCTTTCTAGACTTTTTCTTGTTGCTATGAATTTTAGGCTTGTTTTCTCAAGTTTTGTGAGGAATGCTATTGGTATTTTGATCAGAACTGCATTAAATCTGTGGATCAATTCTAGAAGTATGTCTATTTTGACAGTATTGGTCCTGCTTCTCCAGGAATAAGAGCTATGTATTTTCTGATGTCATCTTTGATCTCCTTTTACTAGAGTACTGTAGTTTTTGTGGTAAAGGCCTTTTACTTCCTTAGGTTAATTCCCAAGTATTTAATTTTTCTTGATACTATCTGAATAGAATCAGTTTCCTATTTCTTGGTGAGTTACAAGTGGTGTAGAGGGTCACTTGATTTTTTTTGTGTATTGGCTTTGTATCCTGCTATGCTACACAATTTGCTATTAGTTCTAGGAAACTCTTGGTGGAATTTTTTGTGTCTTCTATGTAAAGGATCACGTCATCTGCAAATAATAATCTGACTTCTTACTTTCCTACACATATCCCTTTTATTTCTTCCTTTTGCTTGACTGCTCTGGCTTGATTTTCATACATGCTGAACAAGGGTGCTGACAGTGGGCAACCCTGTCTTTTTCTTGGATTTTGGAGGGAATGTTTTCAGCTTCTCCTCGTTTAGTATGTTAGCTCCTGGTTTGTCATAAATGGCTTTTATCAGGTCTTTCTATTCCTGTTTTCTTCAGGGCTTTTTATCATAAATGAATGCTGGACTTTGTCAAAAGTTTTTGCTCAGTCTATTGATAGTATCATGTGGTTTTTGACCTTGCTTCACTTTTTGTAATTCATTACACCTATTGATTTGCACATGTTGAACCATCCTTGCATCTCTAGGATGCAACTTAGTTGGATGAATCACTTTTTTGATGATTGATTACATTCCACTTGTCAACATATTACTGAGGACTTGCACATCTATGCTCATTAAAGACTCTGGCCTGCAATTTTCTTTTCCAATTGGGTCTTTATCTGGTTTTGGGATCAGAGTGATGCTGGCTTTCAGGAATGAGTTTGGGTGTACTCTTTCCCTTTCAATTACATTAAGGAGTTTAAACAGTATTAGTGTTATCTCCCCAAAAGTCTTATAAGTTCAGCAGTGAATCCAGGACCATCCGGTCCTGGGCTTTTCCCAGATGTTAGTTTTTTTTATTATTGCAATTTTATTGTTCGTTATTGGATTGTTCAGAGTTTTTATGTCTTCTTGGTTCAATGTTGGTAATTCATGTTTTCATCAGGTGAATATCCTTAGCATTTAAGTTTTCTTTGGAAAAATGAAAATGGGAGTTATAAAGGGAAATGAATTTAATAACCTAATTAAACAGACTATTCAATTTAATTTAGTGCCTACAAAACGGGCAGTGGAATGTAAGGTATGCTGTTTCACTTCAAGCAAACGTAAGTTTCAGATCTCTAGATTTATCTAATAGATGTAATTAGAAATTTACAAGCCTTTATACCACAAGTTTATCATATATTTTCCCTAACAAGTCCAGTGAAGACACTTAGAAGTACACAACTCATAAAAAGGTTGATTTAAATTTAAATTTTGAGACATCTCAGTATGAACTTAAAATTTTATTTCCTCTTCGTATTTTATGTAGAAGAACAAGAATGTGTGGGAATGTATCTGTTTTCATCTTGCAAGCTTTGAGAATTAAGAATCATATTAACTCTTCTCTAAGGAAGAAAAAACAATTACTCAAGAAGTGTTAAGTGGAAACTAGCTTTGACATTTCTTTAGACAGAGAACTATAACAGGTAGGTGTAAACATGGTAATCAAGGGAAGGACTTGAAGTAATACATTACCAGGGAATGAAACATCCTTGTGGTTTGCAATCTGCCTTTTGATGGTCCACCATTTACTTCGAAGCCACTGCGGTGAACGGACGCTGCTCCATCCCTCAGCTAACAGATCCCAGTTTATGTCATTTTCATCAGCTACATCAAGCTCTGCTACCCTACAGGTTCAAAACAAGCACATGTTAGATGGTACACTTGTTTTTCCATGAGAGCCCTGCTCTGTCTAAATGATGGCATCACTGGTAATAAAGGGAATGGCAGATAAAGCGAACAGGCTACTAATGTACCCTGGGCACAGGGTAAGGACTCCACAAGCACAGATCTGTGATCAGAGCCAATAGCTAAGAAATCCAATCAGCACAGCCTCTAGTTCAAGGTATAACCAGTGGGTAAATGGGCAGAAGCAGATGAAGCACAGCAAAGGAAATGGAGCAGGCTAAAGGCCACACTGTGTGAGGAAAACTAAGTCGTACACTGTCCCAAGGTATTTCTTAGAGCAGCCTTCACTAAGTTAGTTATTCTTTAGATCTGAGCTTTTCCATTTGTAAAACAATGTTTAGCAATGCACTATTTATAAAGATGACTAGTGGAATAAAACAAATGGTCTTAATAAAATTCAAAACAAAATAGTAAGATAAAAAAACCAAAAACAGCACCAACCAAAAAACCACCAATAACAGTAGAACTAACAGGTTTTAAATCACTCATTTTCTAGTTTTAACTCTGATGGTTTTGGTTTCAAAACCAAAATAAAATAAGTCTCTTACTTCAGTGTCTTAAGTATCTTCTTGATGGTATTTTTTTGCTCAGTTTGGCTGCTGAGTCTTAATGTTAAAACAAGTAATTTTTAAAAATCTTTGGATCCTCTTAACACCCTACCTGAATGTGTGTGAGGCAGAAATGTTTGACCTGGTCATGTGCAGGTGGCTAACTGTGGCCCGGCCCTTGTGGCAGGCTCAGCACGGCAGGCGGCCAAGAATTGAAGGGCATGGAGACTGAATAGCCCTTGCCCTGACACGGCCCCGCGGGGAGGCAGAGGCACGTGGGTGGACAGTGGAAGCCACACTGCCGCTGCCTGTGCCATACCTGGTCTGTGGACACAGAGGACTTCAGTCTCCACGCCTTCAATCTGGTACTTTGCCCGGGTACTAAATCCACTAAAAAGGAACAAACACAAAACAAAAAAAAGAGCTCAATGTGAAATACTGAGGGTCTTACACAGTGGCTCTCTATGGAAAGGGTGCTTTCAGACATGATACGTTCAGAAAACCAAGAGGACAGTCAACTAGACACACAAGAATTAAGTGGCCCAGAGAGCTCAGCACACACCTGAGGATGAGATTGATCTCGTCTTCTTTGGTCCACTCCGTGCCCCCGCTCTGCTTCCAGTTCAGGTAGTTGAGCCACTTGGAGCGACATTGCTTCTCTGAGCGGGTACCCACTCGCTCTGCCACCGCAGCCCAGGACACACCCTGTGTGACAGTGTCACCGGGCTCAGTGCTCGTCAGTTCATGAACCACCTCTGCAAGTCTCTTCTCCTCCTCTTCAGTCCACTTCCCTGAAAGGAGATCTCCAGATGTCTCCTGGCCTTTTCTTCCTACAGACCTGACCTGGCCTGTAGGGACACAGTGGAGCCAAGAGCTTATATGCCAGTGACCCTGTGCTGGGGACTACATGAATCCATTAAGCCAGTAAGCTACATGTTACTGGTCTGGTAGAGGCCTCTGCACAGAAGAAACGGAATCCAAATGGCTTTTTAAGGAAAGGAAGACCACACTAAATATAACTACAAAAAACAATGTACTCTCAAATCATACCAAGAGCTTCAGTATACAATATGGGAAGAGCTCCACCGCTGGCTTTGGGGATGTGGCAACCCTCACTGAGTCTTCCTGCCTTGCAGAAATGGAGTATGTTCAACAAGTTTTTCCTTCCTTTATAGGAAGGAGCCAGGAGGGTGACTGAGATGCCCATGTTCTAGTCAAAACTAGGTCAGAATTTTTTCTCTTTCCACTATCCCAATTCTAGTCACTTTGAGCAAATATCACAGTCTGATGTTAGTGTTTATATATGTTTTTATTCCTCCTTCTTTTAAACCTATTCCCCTTGGTCTTTTCTCTTTAAACTGTGCCCAAGCAGAAAAATTTGTTTAAAAACTTCCTTCTGGTTCAAATGTAGTTATTACAGCTAAAATCCCCAAAATCTCAAAAAGGTTTTGTTGCTGCTTTACTAAGCAAGTATTTACTAAATGTTTATTATATGCAGGCACAGTTCTGCACACTGGGGGAAGATTCAAGGACAAGCCCTGCTCTTCTGTCAAGCATGCTATGAAAGGAAGCAGAAACCCTGAAGTGGTGTTTCTTTGGAAAGAAACAAGAAAGCTCCTTGTCCCAGTATGCAAGGACAGTGGCCGACATGAGGGAGTGGGATGGGGTCCTCCAAATCATGCTGACAAGAACTCTGCACTCAGGGCACAGCACACATGCTTCTGGGGGCCTTGCCCTGAATGTGCAGTTGCTGGCCCCGGTTTGCACTCAGCCAGCCACACAGAATGACAGAGTTAGCACACCAGTGCTCTCAGGCCTTGCAGAGACAGCGGTGCTAGAGGAAGCAAGAGGGAAGCAGTTTTGACTTTACTTCATTGGGGTAGGAATAAAAATTTAGCACCCTAGAAGAACAGCTGCTCTTGGGAGTGAACACAAGTTGTGAACCCTCCAGAGACCAGCAGAGTGAAAGGAAACAGGACAGCATCTATTCTAACCTCTGCTTTACAGAGGAAGTGAGGCTCAGCAAGGCTGCATGATAATGGGAGCATCAAAAGAAACACTGCTGGTGTTGCAGAGGCTGGGTGAAGGCCATCTCTCGGCATTTGTGAACGACAATGGACTGAGCTACATCAAGTCCTCTACTGTAAGCGTGCAAGTTGCCAACTTTCACAGGTGTACAGGTAAGACTCATTGTTGGTTTACCAGTGACTCTTCCAGAATGGAACTCCTTCATACACTGGGGACTTATTGTACCAATAATCATGTATTTTTTAGGATGAAAAAACATACTTCAAGTTTGAGATAAGCAGAAACAAACCTTTGGAACATAGCTTCTTTCTAATTTGGACTTGCCCACAATTCAAGTTTCTCATTGATATGAGCTGACACACTGTCAGGAGTGTAAGTTCAGTGAGTGAGCCTGAAGTAAAATTATTTCCTATTTATGTAACACAAAACTATTTTCCCAATTGGAACAAAAGCAAAATATGCTCCCCTCAAGGCCACTGAAACCAGAGACTCAGCTGTGTGTACAGATACTAGCTAGTACCATCAGTTAAGCTGAAAAAGACAGTGAGCAGCCAAGTCTGAACTGCAGTGCATGGCAGTTCCGTCCCCCGGGACAGGAGGGAGGCAGCCTCTGAGGGCCGGGAGCTTGGGTGGCGCCCACAGTTGCGGCTGTGCACAGTACCTGTGTTGCAAGTGTCCTTCATCAGCCGGCACCGGTCTTTGACGGAAGATGCGCTTCTTCCCAGCGCCGCCCCTATTGTTGCCCAGTCATTGCCGTGCTTTATCCGGAGCCTAGAACAAGAGTCTGCCAATCAGCATTTGGTTCAACTGTTTTCTCCCTCTCAATTTCATCATTTATTCTTCATTCTTCTTCTTCCCACTTGACTGGTTTGGAAGTTGTGGGCAGCAATACTTTGAGAGCCAAAGTTTGAAAGTGTGGCCTTTTATTGGGATCCACAGTTGTCTGTGGGTGAAAAAAAAACAGGCAGCAATTGCCCTTTTCCTGGTCAGAGAAGAAATAAATAACTTGGATATGTGTTCAAAAAGACCAAATTTTCCTTAGATTACTGACACCATCTCCCAGGCAAGCCCCACACTTCCCTTTGAGCAGACACCTAACGGCTCTTCTTAAGAGCCTGGAAAAGTCCCCACAGCCCTGTGTCACCAAGAGGATCCACTCTCCATCTTTCTTCAGGACCCATACCACACATGAAACTTCCTTTATGACCCTGCCTTGGTAGGGCAGAACTTCGCTTCCTATGAGGAAAGGAGCAGAGACAAACAACCCTAACAAGGCCGAGTTGGCCCCACTTTAAACTAGGCCCCAGGCAGATCGACCTTGGTTTTGACCTTGGTATACAAATGCTCCAGATTCAATCATCAGGCACCAAAATCAGCATCTAATCTCACCAGCACGGCACCTGTTAGTGGCCAGAGGAAGCATGCACGGACTGACGGCAGAAGACAACATAGCTACTCTGTGTGGACCTAGATCTGATAACCAAGTTAGTTGGCAGGGCTAAATTACTCCCATTCGCCAAAAACGTCTTCTAATTTCCAGGTTAAAATAAGACAAAAAGCAAACAACAGTAAGAATAAATGAAAACAAAATTTACAACTTACTCCTTCAGCTTCTCAATTTCTTCAGGTGTGTACCTAGAAATGCAGGGAAATTTTTTAAAAATTAGTTAAAATAAAGAATGGTAAAAGCCTTAATAAAAATCAGGATTTCATTTAGGGAGCTAAATGTTAATAAGTATGCATAAAGTAACTCATTTTAAGTGAAACACTAAAATGCTTCTGTTTTCTTAATTAAAAATAGCAACCACTTTTATTTATAGTAAAATTAAGTACTATACAATTTCCTTTAGGAACAATTTAACTTTTAAAACATTTATTTGTTCTGTGCTGCCTCTTTCTTTACTTGATGATTTAGGCACTACAAAATTATAATTATTCCAAACTTATGTCTTTTGTAAAATATAGGTAAAAAGAAAAAAAACTGGAAAATTCTCTTAAGGCAATGAGAAAGTTAAAATTCTTATTTCCTGTTGCCAGGTGTGTACATCTGATATACTCCTGCTCTTTATTTCAACACAGTCAATGAAACATTTTCTAAAAATGTCACTTAAAAATTAGGAAAGGCTGTCCATTTTAAAAATTTTTCTGAGACAGGGTCTCACTGTTCAGTTCAGGCTGGCCTCGAACTCGCAAGCCTCCTTCCTGTCTAAGCTTCCTATGTGATACTACAGGTCTGTGCAAACACATCTAGCCTACTGCTCATTTTTTAAGCACTTGCATGATATATGGAAGGTTTATGAAAAGTTAACAAATCATTCCTGTTCCACTGTTAAAATATTTCTCCTCTGCTACTGTGGTAAGACATATTTAATTTACTTCAACTCTTATTAGCAGGCTGCTGAAAGCTGGAGGGAAAGCAGTGGAATGTACTAAGCCATACTGCTGCCATCTAAAATTCCCAGAGACATTAAAAGTATGTCAGTTCCATCACCTAATCATTACACTGAAGCTTAATGATGCCTTTGCATAAATGTTACCTATTACATAACTGAACTCCAAACACTGCTTCCAGAAATATATTTTCTACTCTAGTTTTATTAAAAAAAACATAACACACACACAGACCTAGTAAGGCTACCCTCTTAAAATAAACAAAAACTACTACTTGTGAATTCAGAATTCTTTGAAAACTTCCAGTATATTTAACCACTACTGTGTTCTTTTATGTTCTTTATTTTGGAGCAGACTTTGGCATATTAAGTGTGCTAAGTCTTCCATTTAATCTAGATAGGTGATTCAGACCAATTTCTAAAAGAGATCTTTTTTATAATAAGGTTTCAGCATATTCTCAACACAGACCTGGAGAGTTAACTATAACAATACAAACTCATACTGTCTCTAGTTAGGCCTTAATTATAACTACTTAAAAACATGACAGTTCTGTAAATATTTCCCTAACAGATGAAAACATGCAGCATTACAAGCTTTCATACTTTCCCACATGGTTTCTGTCATCATACATGCGAAGCACTCTTCTATAAACTGCAAACAAAGGCCGGTTCAGACCCCATGCTATAGTCCTGTAGAAATCTTTTCTTTCGTCTTTTGACATCTCAAAGATGATTTCTGTGGCATCTTTTATTCCGCGTGCCTAAATGGGTTACATTTCTTTGATTTAGGGATTTCTGATAAAATACATGTGGATATACTATGTTTTAAAAACTTGTTTTAATGTTAAAGGTCATCAATTACACTTAGCTAAAGAATACATTGCTAGTAAAGTCAAATGTAAACATTAAAATGTTGCAACAATAAAATGACACAGGCTTCAAAAACAAATCATATTAAATTCAACTTGTTATTTCCTTCTAAAAACATGAAAAAACTAAACAAAGAAAATCATAAGAGTAAAACTAATAGAACTGGAAATTAAAGTACTGAAAGGATCAATGAATCTAGAAATTGGTTCCTTCAAAAGATACATTAAGATTAAAATTCAACTGATAAATTTCTGGCAAAACTTTTTAAAAAGGCAAATATCAGGAATAAAAAAACTTGGGGCCTAAACAGACACTATAGGAATTAAAGAATAAAAGAACATTATGAACAACTTTAAACAAGTAAAATGAATCAATTTCTAGAAAAAGTCAACTTACCAAAGCTGACAATCTAAAAGAAAATCAAATAGCCATATTTGACTAAGGAGAAAGTTCAATCAGTTATTAATAATCTTCCCAAGGTGAAAACACCAGGTCCAGTGACACCATAAACTAAATTCTACCAAATAGACACAGAACTCTGGTCTGAAACTATTCTCAAGTAACAAAAGAAATCTGGGATATTTCATTGGTCACTTTATCAGGCCAGTACAAGCTCGGTAACAAAACCAGATGAGGACAGTTCCAGAAAAGAATTTTCAGGCCACATGCAATCACTAACACAGACCCCAACTCCTAATGCTATATGGTGCAGCACATCAAATGCAGCAATATACAAAAAGTTACGCATCAATGCGAAAATGACTTTATCCCAGGAGTAAGTTTATGTCAAATTCAGAAAAATTATTAATGTAATTAATCATATCAGTATACTTACAGAGAAAGTAAAAATCTCAACAGAGGTGGAAAAAGCATCCACAAAATTCAATGTTCATATATGAGAAAACTTAGCAAATCAGAATATGCTGTTAAGTCAATTATTAAAAAATGTAAAGATTGAAAAAGAATCATTTGTAGATAATATACATAGAAACCTGATAATCTATATAAAATTGATTTTAAAAGGCACTTTAGCAAGGTTGAAAGATACAAAAATCTACACAGTATTGTCATTTGCATTTCTACAAAAAGTTTATAAAATATTTTTAAAAGTTCTCATTTACAACAGCAACAAAATTAAAAGCACTATGAATAAATTTCAGGCATGTTATGAAGATGTTTTATGGGGAATATAACACTGATAGAATAATATTAAAGAACTGATGAAAATGGAGTTATACCATATTCTTCAACAGGAAAAGAATACTGTAAAAATGTTAATTCCTCCAAATTGACACACAGGTTCTATGTAATCCCAATAAAAATTATGGAAGAAGTTTTTATTCTCTGCAAGCTGATGCTAAACTTAGAAGAGTAAAAGGTCCCAAGAAGAGCTAATATCTCAATGAAATGCCCCAGGAAATGTAGGGACTTGTGGGTATTTGTTTTCTGCAGTGCTGGGGACAGAACCCAAGGTGCTCCACATGGAGGTAGACACACATTTCAACACTGAGCCGCATTGCAGCACTGATAGCGAGACTGAGGGTTCCAAAGACAGCAGCATAGTGGTACACAGGTAACAAGCAGAAGCTAGAAACAAATTAGAAAGCCTCAAAAAAATTTTGTGAAGCTTCATTCAGGACAGAACAGACATGGTAGACTGGAAAAAGGACTGACCCTCACAGCAATGCCAGAATATGGTCATCCACATCAAAAAAGAGAAGATGCCAAAGGCTTAACACTCATAAGGGGAAAAGTCAGCATGAAAGACAGGAAAGTTTCAAAGTGTGAAAAGTTATAAAACTTTCATAAGACAACACATGAAAATGTCTTTATGCTTTTCACATGAGAAGACATTTTAAGGACATAAAACAACAAAGGAAACACATCATAAACTTGATATCAAAATTGGGAAATCACTAAATTGTTGTATACTAACTAATAAAGTTAGTATGCAACTTACATTAAAAATGTCTAAAGAAAAAGAGAACTTCCTAAGAAAACTACTAAAAGAAAGTCTTGGTCATTCACGGACTGGGGGGTAGAGAGAACAAAGCCACACCAGCAAGCAAGCCCAGTTTGGGAACCAGTGCCATGCATAGGCCGCCACCAGACTAGAACAGGACCTCAGCATTTCCCTGCAAGTCAGCGCCATTCTTGGACTGGGAGTAGAGAGAACAAAGCCACACCAGCAAGCAAACCATCTGGGAACCAGTGTCATGCATGGGCTGCCACTGGACTGGAACAGACAGACCCTGGCCCCTTCCAGCACGCAGGCTAGCAAACAAGAAATAATAACCCCACCCCCCACCCCACTCCCATTATAAGCGACAGGCTTATCCATAGAAACACTGTGATGATAACTATGGAGATGAAATACAATTGGATGCCTGTGGTGCTTTGGTGTTCCATTAACATCACAGGTTTAAAGACTGTGGTCTGATCATAGATTCAGAAGATAGTGATACAAAGTTGTGACATCTAGGGGGGATCTCCTTCTGAGGGTTACAGCCATTGTTGATTCCCTATGGTCTTGTTTTGGAAGTCCTATATAATTTCCATTGTTTTGCTGGGTTGAGTTTTATTCTCTTCTGTTTTGTTGGATTGTGTCAAATCTGATGGCAGGAACAGCTAGTTCAAAGATAGCAAGATGTGGTAGCAATTTTGGATTTACTATAGGCTTATCTTGAAGTCCTTTACTGCATTCATTGTTTTGCTTTTGTTGCTTCTTTTCCTTTTTTTTTTTGTACCCGGGATTGAACTCACTACTTCGCGATTGTCAAGCAGGCACTTATGCCGCTGAGCTAACCCCTGGCTGTTTTTGTTGTTTCTATTCTGTTCTGTTTGATTTTTACTATATCCAAAGTTATCTGCAGCTATTTTGAAGACATCAAAAGGCATTATGGTAACTATTTTTGATTTCGTAATGTTTTGAATCTTTTACATTGGTTTGTTTTCATTGGTTTTATTGTTTTATCCTCTAAAATAAAAAGAGAAAAAAAGTCTTCAAAGATGAATTTTAAAAAGAATTTCAAGAAAGAAATACAAATGGCCAAGTAAGCACATAAAAATATTATACATGTATGAATCCTCCAAGAAATATAATTATGAATTGCAAACATATACCCATAAAAATATTATCAGAAAGTTTCTAAATTTTAGCATCTTTTCTTAAAGTCTCATTTATTTGGTTTCAAAGAACTGTGCTGAAAGATGACCACTGTGAGATGAGAAACTCTTCTCACAACCACTTTTTGTTTGTGGCAGTTACTTTCACTTATTCTTTAAATACAGAGTATATGATGTTTAATTAGAACTATCTAAAGTTTAAAAATAGCATTTTTAGAAGAGCACCACAAAATAAAATGCATGGTCAAAAATGAAAATCAAGTGACCTTTCCCAAGGTCAGTACATCTTCCAGATGTTTCCTAGCTCTGCCACATTAACCACTCTTCCAGTCTCCTAGGATCAAAGTTCTAGAGTTCTTCCCCATACCAGTTACCGGCTTCCCAAGGGAATGACTAGGTGCTCCTCCTGCCTTCCCTGCTGACTAGGATTATGCTGCTGCACTCATCTGTGTCCTACCCCTTCTTGGTCTCTCAAAGGTCTTGATCTTAGTCACACCCCTCCCCTGGACCACTAAACTGGAAGTTCCTTGGACATTGCTGAAGGTCCTAGACAAGAAACTGTCTTCAATTCCCCAAATCCAGGACTGCTGTTTTCTACCACTTCACCTAAAAACCACAGCATTTAGCAGTTTTAAGGCATGTGTGATAGGTGGATAGCTTTTAATAGATTTCTGGATATATTTTCACTGTTCACTGTTTTTGGTTCTCTGTTAACAATAAACCTGGTGAAGAACCTTCAAATAAAACTTTTAAACTCTAACGTTTACAAAGCTTAGCTTGCAAAGGCTGTAGTTAAACATCAAGCATGAGAAGGGGGTCATGGTAGGCGGCATCATACACGTATCAAACACTAAGGGGAATGGTCAAATAAATATCACATCCCTTTCTCAAACAATGCCCACTCTACATCCAGACATTGCTGTGCAGTCTAGTGTCACCATGGAATAGGCAGCAAGTCTCTGCAAAATACTTCAGGGAGAAAATAATGTATATATCCTCTGCTATCCTCACCTAAGCCACCAGGTTTTCTTCACATTTTAAACTCCTGTTCCTGTCAGACACAGTCCTCATTCTCTGTCCCAGGCTTAAGAGGCCCTGTTTCTAGAGGCTATGCATCTTGAGTTGTCTTAGAGCAGTTAGCGTGTGTGTGTGTGTGTGTGTGTGTGTGTGTGTGTGTGTGTGTAGGGGGTTTTGCTCTCTGCTCCTTGTTGCTCAGCTCTTACACATGCTGTGCCCTCCGGTCAGTCCTCTCTAGTCCAAGTTCGGTCTCCAAGACTCAGCTCCAACCCTTGTTCTTTCAAACCATGCCCCCCCCCCCCAGCTGTTCCAACCCCAGGAACACACTCTTCCATCTCTGACTCGGGCAGTGCAACTCAACTAGAAAGCCTTGTTTCATTCTTCACCTGACTTCAAATGGATGCTAAGCTTTGCAAAAGTCTACATGTGTTAAAGAAATTCTTGTCTCCAGTGCCTCAAAGTACTGTGCTCAAAGCACATTTAACAAGAGAACTATACTGGCAAGAAGCCTGAATGTAAGTATGAACAAAAACTTTTCTAGAAAAGTACTCATGATATAAATTCAAAGAACATGCATACCTTAGGTTTTATTTATTTGGTTTTTTGAGACAGGGTCTCATTATGTAGTTCAGACTGGCCTTGAACTCACTATGTAGTCCAGGCTGGCCTCAAACTCATGATCCTCCTGCCTCAGCCTCCCAAGTGCTGAGATTACAGGTGTGAGGCACTGTGGCTGGCACCTTAGACATTAGATAATATAAATTAATTTATAGCCTGCTTGAAAAGACAACAAAGCAAAAGATACTGAGACAACTACACTATAATCATGTACTTTAGGATTATTAAACCATAACTATGAATAGATCACTTACAAAAATCAGTGAGAAGCTCTGAATAAGCACATGTAATACTGCCTGTGTATTTTGCAATTGTGAGCAAACCAATTAATGAGAAACAAAAATATATCATAGGTACCTTTAGATAGCGTTCAATATTGTTCATCAAAATATCAATTTCTTCCTTGGACCACATCCCCTGCTTCCATTTATGTCCTTTAAAGAAAACAAATAATATAAAAAAATGTTACTCCTCAAGAATAAAATACTAAAGATTTGCTTTGTGATTATGAGCTGGAATACAATGTAGTTAATTTAACTTCTCATCCATCTGAAATTTAAAAAATCCTCAGGTAATACTGTTCCTGCAACCTCTGGTTTTTAAGGAGAACTATATTCAACCCTACTGGTAAAGATAATAGTAAGGATTAAAAAAACATTACTTTCTTTTATACTTTCAAAAAAATATAACTGCTAACAAAAAGACATAAATACACGAAGTTACTTATGCTAAAGACATTTTGAAAATTCTCTCCAATACAAAATAAATTTTAGCTGGGAACAGCAGCATATGTCTATAATCCCAGCTATTTGAGAGGCTGAGGCAGGAGGACTACAAGTTCAAGGTCAGCCTGGGCAACTCAGTGAAAGTTTGTCTCAACATTAAAAAAAAAAAAGGAAGAAGAAAGTTTTATAGGTAAAAGAGCATGTATAAAAGATTCTAGGGTAAGATAAACAGAAGACACTGCACACTAAGTAAATAATGTATTCCCAGAGCATTTTCTGAGAATAACCAACCTGCTTGCTTTGGTGTCCCCCTCGAGTAGCTTACCCACCATGCTTGCTGTTTTGCACCTCCCTAGCTACTCTGTTCAGTTTAGCAGCACTATGAAGTAAGCACTCTATTTTAAGCTTCTAAGATGCTTTCAGACCAAACTAGCACCTTTGAAAAGGTCTGATTTCTAACTCTTATAAGTAGTAACTGTAGAGTCTTTTAAATGCCACCTCTATCCATCTGTTCAATTTCCTTCCCTCCCTGTTTTTTCTGGGGTACTGAGGATTAAGCCCAGGGTTTTTGCACTGAATTACACCGCTCACCCTTTATTATTCTGAGACAGGGTCTCCCTAAGTCACTGAGTTGCCCAAGCTGGGCTTGAACTTTAGATCCTCCTGCCTCAGTCTTCCAGAGTGCTAAGAGCACAGATGTGTGCCACCCC
This sequence comes from Dolichotis patagonum, assembly GCA_004027295.1. Classification (NCBI taxonomy): domain Eukaryota; kingdom Metazoa; phylum Chordata; class Mammalia; order Rodentia; family Caviidae; genus Dolichotis; species Dolichotis patagonum. The sequence continues at coordinate 64,176 of PVJX010004825.1, forward strand.
ACCTGGTTATTTGTTCAAAGTTTAACCAAACAAAATCTACTTTGTATTAGAAAGAAAAAATAACAAGTATTAGTGTCCGGGCTTACTTCAAAACCACTCAGGGCAAAGTTTAATTAGAGAACTATAGTTATTGTCCCTACTTAAGCACAGTGAGGAAGGTCCAACTCTGAACCCTCTTTTCTCCATTTTTCCCTGCTGGGTACTACACTTCCTAGAGCACCATACCTTTGTTAGTTAGAGAATCCTTATCTTCTTTAGTTGTAAACCATGCTTGGCTAACTGCTGAAACTTCCTCATTACCCAAAGGAGAGATTTCATCTAGTTGCTCATTCTGTAAAATCTTGAAAAGTATAAAAAAAAATTAAAACACAAATCTGCTTCATCTTGCTCATAATGCTAAACATAATAAAACCATATATTAATATGGAATTCACTTTTTTAGATACAGTAAAAATACACTTAATTTACAGAAGACAAAATATTCCTTGCTTTATTATAGTAGCACAAAGACAATATTATTGGCATGAATATAATATGGCCTTTAGTAAGCAAAAACTGTATTAGTGGCTTCCATTGTTTATATTGGCCAACCTTGAATTAGTATTTAAATCAATATAGAATATCCCAAAGATATTTGTGGATGTAGGTAACATGAGCTTATACATACAGTTGTGATCAGTTCCAAATAGGAAATGAATATACTAGGGCTGGGTATTACAACTAGTCAATGTCCTCATAGGTAGTTTGCTACCTAAATTATGCATGGTCACCAGTAATTTCTTGCTAAATTTAAAGGATTCATGGGCTACAAGACAATACTACAGAACAATGTCTGTTTACTTCTCACTGGTAACATTGTTTTAACCCACTTCTAGAGCTGACTCATAGTCTTACTAACATTCTCTTCCTCTCATACAACTCTGTGGGTACTCATGTTCATCATTGCTACTGCAGTTCTAGCCACCTTCTACACAGTCAGTCATCACTGGGCAGTTCACCTAAGAGACCTAATCTGCCAAGTTCTGCAGGACAGAACTGCTCTTAAAAGTAGAGCTGGCCTGATTTAACAGGAGCAATAGTTCAAATGAGGCAGCCTCCACAGTGGTGCTACCACAACAGGTATAAGCCTAACCCAGGCAAAGGAGGATAAGAGAAGAGCTTCATGCCCCCTCCATTCATTTCAGTTTCTGCCCTGAATACAGTACTAAGCTCAGCTCTGTCACTGGCTATAGGTAAGTCCTGAGCAAGCCTGGGCTATGTGCCAGCTAAACAGTACTGCACTTCTAATCTGAAGAACTGGAACCCATCTTACTTGGAAACAGATAAGCTGTCATTGAACAATCTATGCAAAAGAGAAGAAACACATCCCTACTGTTGCTGTTACGCTTTTATATCTGGAACTATACACTATATTTATGGAAGTGTGTTTAAATTTAACTAGAAATCACTGCAACAAGTCTAAAAAGTTTTATATTCCTATATCGCTGTATCTGTTTTATAGTCTTAGGTTTTGTTGTTGTTGTTATTTTAAAGATTCAGGCTTTTTATAAAGCTAAGAATTGAGACAAACTAGATGATATCTTCAGGTCCCTTGGATTCGGCTGATAATTTTTTAAAAGATGTGACATAAGAAGTACATTTGTAAAGGGCAAAATACAGAACTATCAGGAGATTGTGATACAACACATGTTTAAATTGTAATGTAGAAAATACAACTAGCTGGTATCTTAAATCAACTGAATGAATAAAATAACTGAATCATTATTTTCCAAAGTGTCTATATAGCAGACTCCATTCCATGAACCCTAGGAATAAGTCTCTCACGCTGATTAACCATGAACTTTGGGTACTTAATGTCTTCTGCCTCAATTTCCTGATGACAAGTTATAGTTACTGCTCACACAGTAGACTGATATCAGATAATTCAGATACAGATATGCACTATACTCAACACTGTCCATAACAAATGAGTTTATTGGGTAGAAAAAAAGACTTACGTATGTCTAAAGATACCTATCAACACATAGTGTAGATAATAAGTTGACAGTGTTTTGCCCAATTTTTCACTATTGTATGTATGAATCTTAAATTTAAGACTTTACTATATTACAGCTTTAATGAAATATTTGCAAGTTGCAGGATTTCATATATATATAATATATACAGGGCTTAGAAATCTAAAAACAAATATTCAACCTACTCAAGACCTCTTAAAACCACAAAGTATGGAATATATTTGGACTTTTTATAGCTTCTCATTTTTCAAGCTAGTCTCACAACTGGAATGTATTATAGTACATTAACTACTGAACTATGTCAAAAGGCTACAATTAGTTTATGACAAAAACAGTAAGCAGACTTTTTCTAAATTTTTCAAACTATGAAGACTTTTAATACACAACCTAACATTCATCTTATTAAACAAATATTAGAGACTAGTCGAAGTTTTTTATGCACTAAAATGGTAACAATAAGCCAAGAAACTAAACATTAAGTCATAATTTATTCACTCTTCAACATTAGGCAACACGAAAGACAAAAGTAGGATTAATATTGTCACTACGGTTTGTCTTTTTGAGACAGGGTTTCATTCTGCAGTTTAGGCTGGTCTTAAGCTCACAGTGATACTCCAGCCTCAGCCTCCCCACTGCCGGGATTATAGATATGTGCCATCACACTCGGCACTACTTACCTTTTTAGAGTAGGCCATTTGACTCCCATGTGAAACTGATTCCTTTTGAAACTGTGCTTCTGGAACTATTTTGAGGTTTATTATTGTAAAGGTTCTCAGTGTACACATCAGAGATGTCCTCAGCCCTTGATATGTTACATACCGGCTGGAAACTATTACACTTCCTAAAGTCACTGTGGTGCTTTAAAAAAATCCTCTAATAGCTCTACTTCAAAAATATCTTAGTAAATATTTTATGACAAGATGAAGAAGGGTAAGCTACTGAAAATGAGAGGCACAATCAGCCAGAGATAAACTTATAAGTAGTACAGATTTAAGCTTCACACTACCTAAGAGAACAAAGAACTGATAACCTTTGGCAGAAGTAACTTAGCAAAGGTTCATCAGAAAAACTAAAGGAGTTGGCAAGGAAATGGTAAGGCTGGATTACCAGCCATCCTCTTGTCCGACAAGCACCGAAGGGAGGGCAGTGCTGTGACTGCTATGGAAAGACCACGTGATCCCACTGTGGTTTCCGCAGACATGGACCATTCCACAAGGAACACATCAGAAAAGTCCACCTCTGCTTACAACTTGACACACCTGTGTGAGACTGGAAATCTGAGTGCAATGATGCGTGTCTTCTCACTTTATGGATGCTATTCTGTCAACGCATGTTCTTATCATTTCATTATGTAAGCGTGTGAAGAGTCCCCTCTGGAGGCCAGCAAGAAAGTATACTATACCTGGATCTGTGTCACAGTTCCCTCAGAAATCTCATCATCTGCCACCTCTGTGGTCGCGGTCATGGTCACCTCAAAGCTCTGATCATTTTCTGAAACTTCAAGAAAATAATAATTCAACTCAGAATGCCAACAGGATTTAATTATTCTAAAAATGTCCATGCAAGAAAATGTGACTTCTGTCAATACACCCTCACATGTACATACTCGTTTGCCTAATATTGGACAATTTACACTAGGTTTCTCTTTGGGTGCTCGGTAGATGGCAGATAGCAAAACATAAACTGTCTTCATGGAGCTTTTACCCTACTGCAGAAGACACAGATGAGTAAGATACTATTTTTACTATGATATATAGTGACTATATGGTTAAAAAAAAAGCAGGAAAAGTATCAGGGTGGGGCTGTTTACAAGTATAGACAGGAGTCTAGGGAAGTGACTTGAGCAAAATAGGAGGAAAGCTGGTCATGCCAGGAGTTTAAGGAGCTCCTAGGGAGCCCAGCGATGTGGTTAAGGTGCTCGTGAGCATGACCTCCACCAACGCTGATGGAAAAGACAGCACAGGAGCAGAGGGCTGTGTGGGTCTCAGGGCCATGGCACAGGCACTGGCTTTAACTATGAGACAGGAAAGCCTTCGAGGTTCTGAATGGAGGAGTCATCGTGGCCGCTCTGGAAAAAGCAGGATGAGGGCAGAAGGGCAGACATGAAGTCAGTTATGTGCTAATACAATCACACAGGTAAGAGGTCAAGGCAAAGACTCAGGTACAGGGCTAGACAAACAGTACTCTGATGGCAATACAGCCAATGTGATCTGGGAGAAATGAGCTGTGAGGGAGACTGAAGAGGCAAGGGTGATACTAAAGTTTTTCTTTTTATCTAAACAACTGGAAGAAATGACCTGCCACTAATGAGATAAGACTGCAGAATAAGCAAACAGAAGAATTTGGGAAATTTCAGGAGCTCGGTTTTAAATATATTACTTTAGCTAGGTGTAGCAGTACATGCCTTCAAACCCAACATCCTGGGAAGCTGAAGCAGGAGAACTGCAAGATGGAACCTAGCCTGGGGAACTTAGCAAGACCCTGTCTCAAAATGAAAAATAAAAATAAAGGGCAGGGACTGCAGATCAGTGCAAAAATCCTGGGTTCAATCTCCAGTATTGCATAACAAAGCACACACACAAACACTTTGAGACATCTACCAAATATGTAGAACTTCAAAGAAGTCTGAAGCTGGCTCCACTGTACAAACAGGTAGAGCAATGGACTTCTAACACAGTACAGCTGAAATAAATCTGGGAGTCATCCCTAAAGAGACTATTAAAACTGTGAGTTCAGATCACTCAGGAAATAAAAATCAAAGAAGGAGTTTAAGAAGTCACTTCTGGGATACCCACATTTAGGGGTTTGGCGATATGGTTAAGTCAGCATCTGAGACTGTGGAATGGGAGAAATATAAAAAGAAAACCAGAGATACGTGTTCCCTAAAGGCCAGGTGACAAACGTTCAAGGAAGTGATAAAATATTGTTAGAAGATAACATACAGATCATACAAAGGCCAAAAAGAGAAAAAGAAAACTTTAAAAAAAACCCAGGGTTTAATCACAAGACGGTCTCTGGAGACCTGCAAAGTTTGGGTAAGGGGTGAAATTCTTTTCCCTAGAGTGTATTTAAGGAGAAATGATGGCACATATAGGCAATTTTTCAAGTCCTCTGCTTTAAAGACAAAGAGAGAAAATGGATAGGAGGCAGCTGGGTCTTTTTAAAGAAAAACACATTAATAGCACTGATGGGAGGAACCAGGCAGAGTGAAAAGTTACTGATTCTGCAGAGAAAAGAATTACTGAACAACATCCCCCAGCAGACAAAAGAGATGGGATCTGGTAACAGAAGGGCAGGCCATGGATAGGGCAGCAATGAACATATACATACAGAGACAACTTTCTGCTTGCTTCAGTTTTCTCAGTGAAGCAAAAAGGCTGTCAGCTGAAAGTGAAAAAGGTGAAGGAGGTAGGTATGAGAAGTTTCAGGATGTGAGACACCAGCATCACGGAGGGAGAAGACACTAGGAAAGTATAGTATGACTTCAGGCAGCATAATAAGTCTGCATATCCTACTCTTCTAGAGTTCTTGTAAACTGGCTGTACTAGTACAGATAGGTAAAGACAGATTTAGACTGGGTTATGGCTTCCCCACAGAATGATGTAGGAGAAAGAAAGGGATTTAAAAGTAAAATCAAGACAGTGACTTTAATGATTAACCATGAAACCATAACTGGGTAAGGAGAAACAAATGACACAAGTACAGGAGAAATAATGAAAAATTGGTAAAAATCAGCTGGGTGTGGTGGCACACAGCTATCATCCCTGGAACTCTAGAAGCCTGAGGCAAAAGGTTCCCAAGTGTGAGTTTATTCTGGACAACTTCACAACTTACAACATCTAAAATGAAGGGGGTAAAGGCTTAGGACACAACTCTGTCTAAAGGTCAAGTTCAATCCCAGTTCTGGGGGACAGCAAGGGAGAGGTGGAATGAAAAGAGATGCACACGTCTGGAGTGTACTGAAGAGGAAGTGAGCTAGAAAGAGGAAGTAGCAGTAGGAAAACATTAAGTCTAAACAATCACAAAGGGATGCCTAGGATGCCCATAACAGTATGGTAATAGCAGAGTGATACATGGAGAAGTGCATGGCCAACGTGACTCAAGAATCATCTAAATGAACACAATAATTACAACACTAGGAAGAGAAAAAGGAGAAATGCAATGTCCAATGACAATAAAGAAGTAGCTGAGTAAGAAACATAACATGGGAAGTGAGTCTGGATGCCGATAGGACTTTTATGAAGCATGTGGAAGAAACTTGCATACTGAAACTAAACCTGAATGTAAATCTTCAAAAAATAATTTCACTGCTACAAAGTCCAGCAATGAATGCTTTTTCAGTACTAGATGATGCTGACAGATGTAGCATTTCTTTTTTAAGCTGACATGCAGTAACTGTACTTGTTCATGTGGTATAGTGTGACCACCTGACATGCACTACATACCCAACAACAAACACCAAACCCAACAGCGTTTGTCTCCTCTGACATCCACTTCCCTGTGCTATGGGCCCTCCAAACCCTCTCCCCCGCTTCACAACATGCATGACTGCCTCTCAGTATCTTCTCCAACCTTCCCACACTACTCATTCCCAACCCCCCCAACAGCCACCACTCCACCTGCCACCTCCATTCACCCCACCCTACATGTCTGCATGTGAACATAACATGTAGCAACCGCTTTCTGTGCCCCAGCTGACTTCAATCAAGACAACCTTCTCCAGCTCCATCCATGATTTTACAAATGACAGGGCTTTGTTCTTTCTAGGATGGAGTAAAATTCCTTTATATATACATTTTCTTTGTGCAGGCATCCACTGATGGACTAGATTGACTCCAAAAGTGGCTACTGTGAACAGCACTGCAACGCACGAAGTGTAAGCACTGCTCCAATTCACAGGTCTCATTTCCCCAGGAAACACTTCGAGCAAAGGCTCAACTGGAACACACAGCAGCTCTACTCCTTGATGCACCTCCAGTTTCCCCAGTGGCTGTACTAACTCACATCCCTATCAACAGGGTGCAAGAGCTTCCCTTTCTTGCATGCTTGTCAGCATTTGTCATTTGTCTTTTCCATTACAGGCATTCTAACTGGGCTGAGATACCTTGTTATTCATAATTAGGTTGTTTAGATTTTCTATGCCTTCATGGTTCATTTTTGTAGAATGTTATATACCTACACAAATATCCATTTTCTAGGTTTCCCAACTTATTGGCATATAACTATTTATAATATAGTTGTTGCTAATGATCTTTGTCATTTCTTTAGTATAGTATTAGCTATAACATCTTTTCATCTCTCAATTTGTCTAGATTTTCTCACTCTTTTCCCTGGCTAATCCACTTTGTAAATGCTTGTGAATTTTATCTTTTCAGAAAACCAGCTCTTTGTTTTGATCTTTTATATTGTCTTTTTAATTTGCATTTATTTCTACTCTGATATTATTTCTTTCTAATTTTGGTTTGTATCTCTCTGCTGAATTTCTCTTTCAGATCATAAACCATTTTGCCACTTTCGTTGAGTTATCTGACTGTATTCTTCTATCTGGGTGAGCTTCCTTAAAAGTTATCATTTTGAATTTTTTCTAGGTGATATATCACTGTCGTTTCCTTTAGGGTCAGTGCTAGAGAGCTCTTGTGTTCTTTGGAAGGCATCCTGTGACCTTGATTTTTGTTGTTTCCTTGTTGCTGTGTTCATACTTTAAATCTGGTGGAGGAGTCACCTCTGCCAATATTATAGACTCTTTCCTGGAGATGTGCCCCAGGGTGCCGGCTGAGTATGACTTCGGTTGTGGTTCCAGGCAGGTACAGCAGCTTGTCTAGCTGAACCCACAGGTGCCCCCACCGCCCAGGTCTCAGGGCTTGAGTGACTGGTCCCTCTGGGATATAGCTCAGTTGCAGGTGGCTTGCCAGTGGCTCTGGACTCTGGTACCCATCACCTCCTGCAAGTGTATGTTGCAGGACCAACTGCTGGGCCTTGCTGACAGTGTGGCAGTTGTAGGTAATGGAAGCCAGATGCATGATGGCTTCTGACCATGGCATGGGCCACACCACTCCAGCAGTTCCAGGAATTCTGGCACTGGGAACAGGGTGCCTGCTAGTTAGTGTCTGAGGCCAGTGAACAACCAGGCTGCTGTGACAGGCATAGAGAAAGCACACTTGCCAGTCTCTGAGGGCACATGGGACCTGCATGGGACCTGTGGGGCAGACCTTGGGGGACAGAATGCCCACCTGCTTGCACAGGTGTGTGGCCCCCTTTCCACATGAGCTGAGGAAGTGTGGGGCCACCAAACTCCTTCCTAGCTGCTCCTCCAACTGAGAGTGGGTGGGTAAGCAAACTTTATGCTCTAATGTAACTTTTTGAAATACAAAAACTTTCCTAAGTTAATTTTTTTAAATATGCTGCTGCTTTTTTTTTTTTTTTTTTTTTTTTAACAAATCCAGAGAACATGTAAATACCTGGAACATACTTTTTAAAAAATTCAGTCTTATTGCTAAGTATGAGTCTCCAAACTGTGTTCCATATGATCAACTGTGTTCCATATGATCAAACAGCTCAGGTGCCTCTGGGGTAATGTATCTGTTTTCACAGATAAATGACAAGTGTAAAGGAGTCTGCTTAATATCACAACAGTCTGAACATGTGATCATACACAAGGTACTCTAACCAAATGAATCAACTAGTCTTAATTTATACTGCGACACTCAAAAATTCTATTTTGGAAAATATTCATATAGAAATATACACACAGCTAGGTCAATCAAGTGCTTAAAATCACAACATAATAGCAGTCACATTAGGACAAAACTGAAAATACATATGAATTACCATTAGGAAAAATTCATTTAATTAGAACTATATTGTGCTAAAAAAGACAAACAAAAAACAATTATGTATGTGCCATATCTGGAAGTAATACTAACATTATCACTTTTCCAACTCTGTTTTCTATTAGATGAGGATGTCCCTCGATGGGTGCTATGTGCAGTGTGGTTCTCCACGCTGCAAGCTGTTTCCACTAGATAAGGACGTACTGTGCTGGATGCTATGTGCAGTACTTAAAAGACACAGCAAAGCTCTTCTCTGCACCAGGAATGCCAGGAGCAGTCCCTACATCCACTCATAGCCATGTCCTACAGGGAATACCTCAGCTCTACAGAGCTACCACTCTTCAGAAGGCTTCTGTACTCTGCTACCCACATCACAAGTAATCCAATGTTGCAACTGGTATCTTACAGTTTTTTGCCAGTGTTATCCCATATAAATGTTTTATTACCCTAGTATCTAGCCTACTCTAAGTAACATTGGAATAGAAACATGTAAGATTGAGGGGGACAGTCTGGAGATGTAGCTAACTGGTAATGTTTGCCTATTGTGTGCAAAACCCCGGGTCTGATCCCCAGCAATGCATAAAACAAAACAAATTAAAATAAACATTTTTAGTGAGAATAAACAAATTAGGTCTTTATCTCAGGTCAAGTAGTCATGTACTGTACGGAAGAGGCAGTTATAACACTGGGTTTAGGAGTATACCCTAAAATAATCAGAATGCTTAGATATGATCTTTAAAAAGTTATTCCATCTCTGTGCATCTCATTTTACTCATCTAAGGAACAGGAATGATAATGCCAGTACCTACTGCACAGCATGCTTTGTTATTCAGGGTAAATATCATTCTTGGAAGGGTGTGGAAAACACCTTTCTTTTTGTAGTGGTAGGGACTGAACTCAAGGTCTTTACGCTGAGCTACATCCTTAGACCCCTTTGTTAAAAATTTTTATTTTCAGATAAGGTCTTACTGACTTCCTAAATTGCCTACACTGAACTGGAACTTGTAATTCTCTCACCTCACCTGTCGGAGTGCTAGGCTTACAAGCATGCACTATTCTGCTAGGCTAAAAGCTTACTCTTTACAAACATATGATGTTCAAATAATACATTTAAAAATACACAGGATAGAGTATAATGAGTGGAAAAAAAAGTCTAAACAGATTCCTTATGAAGCCTGTAAGAGGTTGAGAATTTTTAAAAAGCAGAGATTAAATTAGGCAATGTAGTTAGAAGCACTTAGAGCAGTGATGGGGAACCTTTGAAAGCTTTCAATAATACAAACAGCCTGCTGCAGCACATGTGCCACAGGTTTGCCACCACTGACTTAAGAGCTAAGCCTGGCACAAAGACTTAGTGAAACAGAGGTTTTTGGGCTAAATGAAAAGTAGAGTCCAAGCCTGCCTAGATGTGTCAAGTTAATCTCCTGCAAGCTAAAACATGATTTTAAAAGGAGTATTCTTGGGCTCTTTAACACACAGTGACTTACGTGGGAGGGCAACAACTGAGATGCAAGGAGCAGAATCATCGATGCTCTGATCATCCTCCGAGGACAAACACAGCCTCTTGTGCGGAGGGTCAGTACCGTCTTCTGAGTCTATCTCATCAGCTTCTAATGAAAGAAAAAAGCAATCAGCTAAAGAAAAAATCTCAAAACTTCAAACCATAAACCAATTAAAAAAAAATCTCCAACTAGTAAGAACTGCAACAATTTTCTTATACATGAGCTCACTTAGTCTGGTTGTTCAAAGGGACTTAAAAGACACCATTTGCTCAGTGCCCACTGTCAATGTGCTTCCCATTCTCATTCACAAAGATAGGGCAGCTGATTTATTTACAATATGTACTATAAGGCAAGTATCTTCCAATAGTGGGAACAGAACAATGAAGACTACCCTGGCTGCAAGAAACCTACAGCGCAGTGGAGAAGACTGATCAACAATTTCAAAACAGCACTGTGGGAGCTCTGAAGGAATGGAGAGGGTATTGTGAGTACACAGAAGAGGTGTATATAATCTAGACGGGAGGCACAGGACAGTTTCCCGAAGGAAGGATCTTAACTTGGAAGAAAAAGGAAGCCAGGGAGACAATTATTTCTCCTGGCAATGGGAGTAGTATGCACAGAATCACAGAAAACATGGGAAGCTTTAAAAGCATCTTATACTGTTGAGGCCATGACCAATTTTTTGTCAGCAATTTGAAAGATAAATTAAAGGTGGGAGACTGGCTTAAAGGCTATTATGACTACTCAGATACAAAAAAAAGTTTATAACAAGAAAAGAGGACTTACAACAGAAATGATGAATTTAAAAACATCAGACCATCAGTAAGTCTTAATCAGGAGAGAAATATGGAAAATGAAAGAACTTATTTCCCTACATTTATGATTTGGAACACTTATTTAAAAGGAAAAAAAGCAAAGCAGCATTAGAAAGTGTGTGAACTACTCTAGATATGTAAGATTTAAGGTGACCACAGAACTGTGGTAGCACATGCTTGTAATCCCAGTGGTCTGGGAAGCTGAGGCAGGAGAACTGCAAATTCAAGTCCAGCCTAGGAAACTCAAGGAGACCTTGTCTCAAAATAAAAAAATAAAAAAGTGCTGGGGATGTAGCTCTGTGTAAAGGCCCTGTGCTCCATCCTCTGTACTGCAAAAAAACAGGAACAAACAAGAACCAACCTCTTCCAAACTGAATGAAACAACCCAGGAGGTATATATATAATCTATATATCTATATCTATTCTATCATAAACAGAGACAACAGAACTAGAGAGTAAACATAAACTAAAGCAAAAGGGTAAGAAGTAATCAAGTCACAAGCCTCAAGATTTTGAACTATTTAACCACCACAGATGTCTATGTAAAACCCTAGACAGTTTTGAAAAATTTTGTAAGTTTACAACAACAAAAGTCCATCAGTATTGGCAGAAGAATTTCTACATTTTCTGACACACTGAACACACTGCCGCCATCAAAAGGTATAGAGAAGCATATGAGAGTCCATCAACACCTGAAAATTCAAAAAGATCCTGTTTATAAAACACCTAACAGTAAGTAAAGGCTGAAATTTATGGTAAATTTAAAGATATAAAACGACATTTTAAAACTATAAAAATAAAAACCATGAATTAAAACTGATGCACAATTCAGGGATCATCCCTTCTCCCCTTCTTGCTGCTCGGTCTGCCTGGATCATAGGGTGGACAGAGATGTGGAACCAGTGCTCCCAGGCCGGCAGACTGTGGCCTGCACTCTCCTACCATGCCGAGGGCAGTGGAAGATGAGGTTCCCGTCGGTGTCCTGCGTCAGCGTCACAGAGTTCACAGTCTGGACTGTCACTGTGTCAGAGTCCTCTTCCTCTGTGCTCATACTCAAATCTGCAGGAATGGATTCAGGTCAGGGTCTGGGACTGACTTCCAGGCAGCAGCGAGGGCTGCCCCATGCCTGCCCCCACCCGTAAGACCCCACAGTGTTCTTTATGGGAAGAGAAACAGCGGTGAGAATTCAGGTTTCTAACACTGCCTTTTATAGCTTAGATGCATTATTTAGAATTTAATGAAAAATCTGACTGCTCTTCAAAACTATTTTTTGGTTGTATTTTGTGATATTTTCATATAGGTATTTACTTCTTAATGGCTTAGCCACTGACTCACAAAACTTTATCTTGATCTAAAAATTATTTTTCCTAAACACATTTTACGGGTATTTAACCTTTACTATCTGAAAAACAGGAACACTAATTCTTGCTGGGTTTTTTTTCGTAGCATTAAGGAAGTGTATATAGCCATCACTGACAAAACTGTTTTCAATATATGGAGTTAGGCCTTCTTCTAAAATACAGAATTCTTGTTTAAAGTGCCTTGACATGCTATTTTATTTTATCCTATTTTCATTTTTTTAGTACCAGGGATCAAACTTATAACTCTGCTTGCCAGGCAGGCACTTATGCCACTGAGCTAAATAAATCCCTAGCACTGACATGCTATTTTAATCATATAATAGGTTACTTTCTCTCTGGATAGAATGAATGAGCAGGATCTTGGAATATATTATCTCATGGTTGGCAAGGATAAATACAGTGGATTCCAATTAATGATCTAGTCAGTGATGGCCAACCTCTTAGAACTTTCAATGATATAAACAGCCTGCTGCTTCACACATGCCATAGGATCACCACTACCAGTCTAGTTGAAATCTTCAAACTCTTTAAATGGTCAGTGACCTTCTTACCTCCATACTCAGTTTTGATCTTGTCTATATTTTTTTACCAACTGAATAAGAAGACTTAAATTTTGGCTTGGGTTCAATTAATCACTCCATATTGGCTCTTATACACATGGTATCAATTCATATACAGTTATTTACCTGTTCAATGAATCTATTTTCCTTGGGCAGAAACTGAAAATCATGGTCTAGTATGCCTAAACCTGGCTATGAAGAGCTGAGGTCTTTAGGGCAGCTTACCTAGACAATGGTGGGATCAGTGGCAGCCCTTCCCTCACAATCGAGCCGCCGTCCCTTGGCCAGCAGCATCACTTTCATGTTATCCAAATCATTTCTCCCCTATCTCTGCAGCACTCTGAAAAAGAGACAGCATTCAACAGTAAGACTAAGAACAAGGCTGAACTGAGTGACAAAAGTGTGCCAACAGTACTCAGGTCTCTCCCAACCAAACCACAGGAGGCTACGTTTTTCACAAACCTTTAGGAAATCAGCCTTGGAAGGAATTCTCCAAAAAGGACACAAATGGTGAGTTCCTATACCTACTGGGTTTAAAGCCAGATCCTTGAGGCAAGTGGGCCTGCTCAAACAGTCGAACATTCTCTTAAAAAGGTAGGTTTAGCTACATGAACACACTACTAACAAGATTTTGAGAAATTATTAACATCTCTTTACAATACCATTATTTCATCTCAAAGTGCTAAAATTATGTAAATACAGATTCATTCAGAAGTCATTTTAGGACAACAGGTGAATAATCAGGCCAAGAAAAGTAAATTATAAACAAGTAAGCTCTTAAATATGAAAACTTTCAAAATCTGACATGGGTTTTAAAGATATCTTTTAAAAGTCTTTTCATTTTTATCCCCAAAAGCCAAATTATTAAACAAGACATAGAATCTAAAGTTCACAGAGATATTTCAGCAAAAGACTAAAATTTCCATTTTTGCAAAATTCTAATGGGAACACCTTGCCAGGATGGCTGTATTTGAAAACTGTTGTACATAAATAAACTTGCAGTGGAAAAGGTATGTATCTCCGGAGCATAAAAAATGTGACGTGAAAAATCCCCTTATCACTGGATACTTATATTGCCCTCAATTTTTAATTTTCCTGATACTGAAGTAAAAACTCTCACAATCTATTTTTTTAACTAAATTAATAACTGAAAACTAGATCTAAGGCCATAACAATATTTAGAACTCTTAATGATACTACAATCTAGTTTCCAAAAAGGTTGCACAAGTTTGTTTTAATCTATGAGGTTACTTCTGGCTACCCTGCCATTTTCATTTTAAAAGAAACTTTTAAGTCAGAAACAAAACTGCTCATGGTAGATGTCAAGTGGTCACTTGCTACTCTGGCATAGGTGGTTTGTCCTCCCAGGCCTCGTGCAAGGAGCCTGGTTGCAGGGTGTAGGGGGCATGGGACAGGCTGCTAGGAACATAGCCTGGTGGGAGGTCCTGAGGTCAGGTGGGGGTGTCCTCAGGGACAGAGGGACCTCAGGAGCCAGATACTCACATCCTCCCACACATGACCTTGCCATTGCCTTGAGGTCCTGCCAAAGACAGCACCAGTGTGTGTGGACTTCAGCCTCCAGAACTGTGAGCTAAATCAGTCTTTTCTTCATCAAGTTACCCTGCTTCAGTGGTTCACAGCAAGAAAACACACTTAGGGACAGATCATACTAGGCCCTGAAAAATCCTTACAGGACTTTTATTTAAACTGTGAAATATAACTTACATTTTTGGCTATGACTAGTGTGGAAAATGGGTATGGCAATAAATTACAGACATGTCCAAAAGCTGACTATAGTTTGGGAAGGTGTCACCAATCGTAGAAGAGATAGCAAAGGCTTCAAGCTTGATCGTTTGAGTAATTTGAGACATTTAAGCCCTACAAAAATCTTTTACACACATTAACATCATATAAATGGAAGATGTCAAGTTTATAGTAAGACAGCTAAACTGAACTCAAAAGGGTAGAATTATACCTATAAATGTTAGTGGCATGCAAACACAAGAGCCACAGCCTAGATCCCAGTTTTGGAGCCCTCTATAAAGTGCACTTCCAAGTCAGGAGACAAAAAACAAAGGAGATCACAAAGGACCAGAGAGACCAAAGAAAGAAGTTTCCAGTAGTCTTGTTTATGTTGTATATTTTAATAAGTAGTATCTAAATTTATCTAATCAATAAATATTACTGAACTTTGTTTTTTGAGGTTATTAAATTTTTTTTCATTAGCACCATATCCACTATTGCATATAAGCAATGCCTTAGGGAAATACTTAAAAAGCAGAGTTGTAGGGCTGGGGATAGAGCTCAGTGGCACAGCACCTGCCTGGCAAGTGAGGTCGTGAGTTCAATCCCCAGTACCCCCCCCACCAAAAAAAGTTAAAAGGGGAGTTGTCTAGTAATGCATAAATGATTTGAAAGAATTTTTTTTTTTTTGCTAGAGATCGAACTCACGACCGCGAGCTTCGAAGGCACTTATGCTGCTGAGCTAAATCCCCAGCCCCTTGAAAGATATTTTAACGTATATTTATTTTAAAACAAAACAAATAAAAAAATCTTCATGGCAGATAAAACTGGTTTCTTACATCTTGAATATGGGTACATGAAAGGATGTCAGAAAACAGAAAAGTCACAGAACATCATCTTCATAAATATGGACTTTAATTCCCATTAGAAACACTTCACACTTGAGAGCTAAAGCTTTAGACTATGGTTCCGGACCCCTGGAAATGGGTTCCTTTATACAATTTGTGGAAAAAAATTGAGGAGATTAATAAACATAAAGCATAATGAATGATGGTACCTAATTAATGTTCATTATGGTTTTGTTATAAAATGATAAAATCTAACTATACTGCATAAAAGTTATTAAAGTTATTCATGGAGTCTATTTTAATAGATTGCTTGAACTTGACTTAATTATCAATTATGAAAAACAATGTCATTATTTGAGGAAAAACAATTACCCAGTAATATGGGTCATTTTAAGGTGCAAGATTTCATACCTGGCTCTGCAATAAGACCATACTGCCTACCAAAAAGTTTATTTTTCACCCAGTGCACAACTTAAAGGCTTATAATGTGTGTCTGGCTAGACTGAAATTTCATATTCAAATCTGAGCACTTTTACACAAGGAACCATCAGAAGCTTTTTAAAGGAAAACACAAATTACTACAACATTCCTCTGATTTACACTCAGGTTAATTTTTTAAGGGCACTTCCTTATCAGATACTACTACACACAGTGGCAGCACATAAACCTAGTATTTTTTTTTTTTTCACTACAAAACACTTGATGGTAGGTGAATAATTAGCTTTTACTACTGGTGTTTGGAAGAATAACCCTATAGTGTACGAAACCAAAATGATAAAAATATAGCATGACCAGAAGGAAAAAACAATTAAATCGTTGATGAAGAGCTTTCCAATGTGCTTTTTTCTGATTTCTTTCTAGTACTTAATCATAGTATGGCCTATCTTTTCGCAAACTTAAAAAATATTGGATACTCTTCTGAATATTTAAACTTTGTTTACCTTTATGGAATCAAAGCAAGCAAATCCAATTAGTGACTGCTATTACCACAAAAAAATCTCTTTGCAAAACAAAAACACCTTCAAGACATGTAGAAATGATTTATGAAAGCAAACAAATTCCATATTATTTTATACCTATTTTATAATTAACCCTTGGCAATGGGCTTTTCATTTTCTGTGATCATGCATTTACAAACAGAAAAAGCTTTCAAAGTGAAACTTGGAAAGCTTTTAACTGAACCAATTTCTAGGGAAACTTTACAATATGGAAAAACGTGCTGAAAATTATAATCGTAAGCTACAATGAACTACTAAGAAGGAAAACTTTTGCTAAAGCAGGATAACATCTCAAGTGTTAACTAGGCAGCCTCTATACAAAATACAAAACTGGAATGAATCCTCCCTACATGTTGCTGTTGTTTTAAAGTCTTTCCACTAGACAAGTATGGAAATTTAAGACAAATGAACCAGGTCCTCAATACCTTCAAAAACTTTTTTAGCCCTCTCCATAACATCTGGATAACCAAGCTGTAAACCCTTAGGAACACTTGTTTCTTAATAGTTTACAAACTCCTGCAAGTGTTAATTTGAGTCGAGGTACTCAACGAAGCATAACAAAAGCAACTGTTCAAAATAGTAAGATGTTATTTTTAGGACCTCGGAATTCATTACATGATCAGTAAAAACAATCTGTAGTTGACGGACTACCAATCAAGTGATTTCTGCCTAACCTTACATATCCTCCTTCTCTTTAAAGCACCCTGAGAGGAATAAAATAACTTTTCTCTCCAAAAAAAAGTTTATATAGTACATAATTTTTCCTGTAACTGCCATGGATATGCACCTAAATTTCTTTTAAGTATCCAATGCCCAGTGCCATTGATTAAGAGCTGGTGAAAACAGAGCAACAGCTTTGTGGCTCCACCACCTAACACAATGGCAATCCAAATGAGCGATTCATGCAGAACTTGCAGGTTCCAGATCAAACGCCAAACGCATATTTTGGGGGTGAGCCTATCAACTAAAATAGCAGGGGAAGATCAGCTTGTTTGGTGGAGCACAAAAGCACCTTAGGTACACAGAACTTAAAATCATCACAAGTCATGTATTTTTCTTCATAACAAATCTCCCGCCCAATAGAAGCAAGCTGTTTTTGTGTTTTGCAAATGGGAGGAAAAACCTGATACTCTCACCAAAGCGGTAATAAGTCAGCGCCACAATTTTTTGTCATGTTAAGAAAGTTAACTTTAATGTTTTACTTTTCTTCTAAATCTTAACCAGACACATCAAATCTTAATAATACAATTATTATAAAAACTAAAGTCTTGTGTATACCACAGCTGGAGTCTGAACGTCAGAGTGGTAGAGTATTAACAATCCTCAAAAAGTTATCTGAATCAAATTTAAAACCAGCCTCAAGAAACATTAAGTAAGGTAAACACAGTAAAAGTCTAAGAAAAAATGGACTTGATGTTTGTAAACTTTGAATACAGCGACAGATGATTTTCTTACTTGAACTAGAGACAAAAAGCTAAAAGCGGTGGTGTTGCACGACTCAGACACAGGTGTCAGTGAGTCCCAAATGACATTCTCTTGAGCCTTAGACACGCGATTTCAGAGTATGCGTTTGGTTGCCAGCTGTCCCCGAAGCGCCTGAACGGTTGCGCGGAAAGCGCCCGCGCCGTCCGGCAGGAACCGGCTACTCCCTACCCGTCACCCCCGCGTCTATACCGTGGCGTTACAAACACGGGTGGCCACTTTGAACACGGGCGGTGCTGTTCGAGCCCAGGGCCCCCAGGGCCTCCCAGTCACCGCGCCGGGAGCCCGCGCAGTGCTAGGCGAGGCGTCTGGTCCCCGCGCACGGCGCGTCCGCCCCAAGACCCTGCGCTGAGCCTCCGGGGGGCGTGGGCCAGCGGCGACGGCGACAGCGGGCACCAGAGCCGCCGAGGGGCCGGGGACCCGGCTCGGCGCACCGCGGAACAGAGGACAGGCTTCCCGGAACAGCCCCGGCCCGCTGCCCACCCGGGGGTCCCAGCGCAAGAGCGCCGCCATCTTCCCCTTCCCGCCCCCTCCCCGATCCCTCCCCGATCCCTCCCCGCTCTCCCCGCCGCCCAGCCCGGGGAGAGGCGCGGCCCGCGCAGGGACAAGGCCGCCGAGCCCGGAGCCAGCCGGGTAGCTGGGCGGCCGACGGGCGGGAAGGGGCCGGGCAGCGGGCGGGGCGGAGCGGCCGCGGCCGGGACCTGAGGGTTCCATCGCACTTACTTCCTGTTTTGGGTCCGGGCACTTGGGAAGAACCAGGATGGAGGCTCCGAAAATACCAGGATGGAGGAAGCGGCCGTGGCGACAGTGGCTGCCGCGGGCAAGAGCGAACGCGACGGGCGCCGGAAGTGAACTGCGCCGCGCCGCGCCCCGCCCGCGCGCTGTGGCGTCACTTCCGGCCGAGTGGAGCGCGAGAAAAATCTCTGAGATTGCACGATGAGGTGGTCTGGAGGTTGGAGATAAACTGCTGCACTAGCAAGGACAAGGCTGCTGTATACAATCATACTGAAATGTAGCGCTGAGCAAGGGTGCTGTGCATTCCTCTGGAGGCGCAGCTTCGGCTTCTGCGTACCGCTCTGGCTACCTGAAAAGCGTTCAAAGAACACCAAGATGGATCTGAAAGCCCCACAGGCCAGTCTTCCGTTTCTTCACGAGATCTGATTTTGTCTGTTAAAGAATCCTAACGCCTGGGCAATGTGATCCCTATGACAGCTCGCGTAAGATTACAGCCTTGGCTTGGTGATTTGTGAACCTGGAGGAATTGTGCTCAGCTTTCCTTTCTCTACTGGGGTGGCAGAGACTTGACTAATCATCTTACAAATCTTGTGTAGACTCACTACAGTGTGACGGTGTCGTCAATCGTCAGTTTTACGTAGTCAATAGTTAATATCTAGTAATTGATTTTCCTTTCTTTCTCCTCTGCAGTTTCAGTATTTTTATGCAATCCTGTTTTCCTCTATATAGAAAGTGTAGTTGGAAAACTTGTGACACTAGTTCATTACAGACATTGAGGGAAAAAAACAGACCACATTGAAATGATGTTAGAAAAATGAATACTTGTTTAGGTTTTCAGCCAAATACACGTAGTTTTCATCAGTAGTCCCATTATATACCATTTATCTCCCAAATGTTGCGATTCACGAAAATTAAAAAGAGTATAAAGTAATGAGATACTGCTTGTAGAATGACTAAAAGCAAAAACACTAAGGCACATTCTGGCAAGGCAGTGGAAGAATAATCTCTGATGGGAATGCAAAGTGGTAGAGCCATTTTGGAAGATAGTTTGTCAGTTTTTTAAAAAATAAGCATTCTTACCACATGATACAGTAAACAGTGGTTATTTATCCAATGTGTGGAATACTTAAGTCTACCAAAATCTTGTACACTATGTTTGCAGCACCTTTTTCATAATTGTCAAAACTTGAAAGCAATCGATGAATTTCACTAGGTGAATGAATAAACTGGTATATCCATACAATGGCATTGTATTCAATACTCACTAAGAAAAAGTGAGCTATTGAATCTTGAATGTGAAGGCACAACTGTGTACTACCCTGTTGGGAGACATTGATAGTGGAGTAGACTGCATATGGAAGGGAGTAGAATGTTTGGAAATTCTCTACTTCGTACTTTGTTTTACTATGATCCTAAAAATAAGTGCAAGAACTAAATAGGCCTTTGGGTTTAAATGTGTACCAATATTCTCTGGAGGCTTGTAGGCTGTGGGTCAGTTGAATGCTTCAGAAGTATTAAACTCTTTTAGTGTTTGCAGCACCTATTGCATCACTATAGTTAACCACAGATGAATCCCATTTTATATGAGAACCAAAAAGAATAGAGACAAATATGTGGCCAAAGCCTGTGTTCTGAACTATCCTGCTGTAGCTCATAAAATACACTTAGTAGAGAGTCTTTTCCTACAGAAAATAGATAATTACAGCCAATTTCCAGGTTTTTTGGGTGTGTGTGTGTGTGTGTGTTTGTGTCTGTGTGTGTCTGTGTGTATACTGGGGGTCAAACCCAGGGCCTCATGCATGCAAAGCAAGAGCTCTGTCACTGAGCCACATCTCCAGCCCATCCAGAGTTTTAACTGGAAGTGGATATTACGGTTTAGATCTAACATGTTCCCCAAAAGTCCCACATTAAGGAGTGGAGCCTGGTGGTAGGGGATGGATCACTAAAGGTGTATTCTTGTCTCCCCAACTTGTTTCCTGGGTGCCATTCAGTGTGCTACACTTGGAAGCAGCAGACTGAACCCTGAGAAACTGAGCCTAAACTAAACCTCACCTTTAAATTGCAGGTGCCAGATATTTTGTCCCTATGATGGGAATGTGACTAATACAATGGACATTGTTTATCAAAATCATATGTTTTTATCTTGTTAGTAGCTGTATTGTCATTTTGTGGTACTTTCTGCATCTCTTGGATTTAGACATCTGTCATTCTGTTTTTAATATTACGTAAGTGGTGTTTATGTTAGCAAAGTTGTGAGGTAGGGTAGAGTTGTTGCATGCATGTTAGAGTCAAACCTGAATGTGAATCTTGGCTCCAGCACTTAATGGTGAGTATGTTACCCTACTTCTTTAGACTTTATTTACTTTTGAAATAAAGGAGTGATCAGATCTACTCTCCAGAATCATGTTACATGTGGTTCTGAAATGTTCCTCACAAGGTATGTGTGTTGCAGGTATGTTCAGAGATAGGACTGTGAAACAAGATTTTATCTCAAGAGCTCTGGATGAATTATTATTCCAGTAACTCCACAGATGGGTTCAGAAGATTATTGTGAAGTGACAGAGGTGTAGGCTGAGGTAGGTCAAAGAGTCTAGCCTACAAGGGCAGATCTTGTCTGTGCCCCTTCCTTGCTCCCTCACTGCCTCCTGGCTGCCATGAGGTGGCTGTTTTGCTTTGCCACATATGCCCACTATGATGCTGTGCACGCCATAGCCCAGAAGCAACACAGCCAGCAAACCATGGCCTGAAACCAGGAGCCTGAATAAACCTTATCTCCTTTAAATTTCTCAGATATTTTCTCAAAGTTACAGAAAGCTAACATGAATGTAGGCAACATTTTTCACACAGCTTAATATACATAGTGAGCATCAAAAATGGATTCTGAAGCCCCTGAGCCAGAAAAGCAAAACCACTCAAAGAGCAGCTTATATCAAATAGTAATTATGCATGCAGAATGGCTGACACACTTAGGAGAAAGCGGTTCCTCATTATCAACATTTTTCATAAAATAGCTAGGTAGGTGCTTTTCACTAAGACCTAAGGTTTGTTTTTAAATTAGTTTGGTTGCTATTCACTTCTGCAAAAATCTTAGATAAGCCTGCATTCTATAATTTCCAAATGAAAGTCCCACCTGTCCTTATCACGTTTCCCCTGTTGGGGAATTTCTTTCAAACTTCCATTCTCCAAGGTCAGCTGGTATTTACTTGGAGAAAACAAGTATATTTTCATATTAGTATTTTCGTATTAGTATTTTCATATTCATATTAGTATTTTCATATTACTATTTTCATATTAGTATAATTCTACGGAAAAAGCAAACGGTGAAAGAATTGCTTTTCACCAGCAAGCAAACAATCAGTTCTGCAGCAGATGCCAGCTAGGTATTGTCTATTTCAGTTTTGATGCTGTCTACCAGAAGATAGGCCCAGGTCCCCAAGACAGGACCCTCCACTCATACTCTATGCCAGGCACATGTTGCAGGTGGTTTTACATGTGCTTCCAGCCAACCAGGTATAACTTGGGATTCTCACAGTCATGTCCTCTGGTTTCATGAACTTGCATGAGTAGCTTACAGGAGTCAGGGCAACACTTCCTTCTATTTACTGGCTTATCCTAAAGAATATTACAGAGAGCCAGCAGACCCACCTCTGCCAGCTGGCCACTGCCACCAGGAAGCTGCTTCCTGTGGGCAGCCAGCAGGAGCAGGGACATGCAGCTAGATAAGCCTCCTGTACCTGTTACCACCATTAGAGGCCCTTGCTTCCTTTAGGCAGCCATCTCCCACTAGGAGAATCAGACAAATGCACCCCTGTGTGCCTGCCACTATCATAGGAGTCCTGGTATAGACACGTAAGTTGAGAGAAACAGCCCTACTGCCATGTGCCCCTGGCCATTGGAAAAGCCCCAGTGTAGCTACACAGGTCTGGAGAAGCCCACCCCATGCTCTGCTATCTCCCTGTAAATCTGGGGTCAGAGGAACCCTGGTGCCTGCCCCATTCCCCCACACTGCAAAGGGGCTGCAAAAGTAGGAAGTGCCTGGGCCCCCACAACCAGCTTGTTGGGAGGAACCCAGGAGAATGTCAGGATGAAGGAGCAAAGGCAGTATCAGACCTCCAGCCCACACAGAATACGTCTGGGAGATATAGTCATGGAATAAAATGAAAATCACACGCCTAAAATCTCTGAAAGGATAGCAACTGAAGAAACAATTTCATGGGACTGTAAAAGTAATCAAATCAGAACTAATGGCTCAAGTAAAAGAAGAAATCACAAAGAATTGCTTAGCATGTCTAAAGAAAACATTAAAAAAAAAGAGGCACATAGGAAAATGATGGAAACCTTGAATGAACAATATAGAAAGGAATTACAATGCATGAAACAGATTCAAAGCAATATCCAGGAAATTAAGTCAATCAAAGGCTAGCAAAACCACTTGAAAGAGACTAAAGATAGACTTTCAGACTTTGAAGACAGGATCGTAGCTAGTGATTGTGAAAGGAAAGATCTCTTAGAAATAACAAAATCAGGAAATAATTCAATGGCTGCAAGACGATGCAAAGAAACATAATTTAAGAGTCATAGGTATCAATGTAGAAGCAGGAGTCAACACAAATGAAATTAAAAGGCTATTTAAAGAAGTAAT
Source organism: Dolichotis patagonum (assembly GCA_004027295.1). Lineage (NCBI taxonomy): Eukaryota > Metazoa > Chordata > Mammalia > Rodentia > Caviidae > Dolichotis > Dolichotis patagonum. The sequence goes on from PVJX010004825.1 coordinate 87,707, forward strand.
AGCAGAAAACTTCCCAAACATGGGAAAACGATCTGGCATATAAATAAGTGAGGCATATAGAACTCCAACTAGCCATAACCAAAGTACATCTACACCGAGACATATAATAATAAAGATCCCAGAAATTCAGCACAAGAACAGAATCTTAAAAGCTATTAGAAGAAGCAGATCACTTATAAAGGAAAACCAATCAGAATCATGACAGACTTCTCAACACACACCATCCGTCAAGAAGAGTTTGGAGTAAAGTGTTTCAAATCCTGAAAAAAACAATGTCCAATCCAGATTGATGCACCCTACAAAACTATCTTTCAGAAATGATGGAAAAATAAGATACTTCCATGATAACAACTGAAGGAATTCAACCAACCCTACAGAGAGTGCTAAAGGATATTCTACAGCGAGATAAAGATGACCATTATTCCAGGAACAGCAGCAGAGGAAGATCGCCAAACAAGATAGGCAGTTGGATGAAGGGGAAAAGTGGAGGGTCAACAGCAGGATAGTATGGCAGAGACAAATCAGTGTATGCTGGTTGTAACCATTAATGTGGATGGCCTCAATTCAGCAATAAAAAGAAACACAGGGAGAGTGGATCAAGAAACAAGATCTGGACTGGGGATTTAGCTCAGCAGCATAAATGCCTGCTTTGCAAGCGCCCAGTAGTGCGTTTCATTCCCAGTACCGATGGAAAAAAAAAAAAAAAGGAACAACATCCATCAATGTGTAATAGAAACACATTTAACTTGAAACAGACTGAAAGTCAAAGGAGAAAAAACAGTTGTTCCATACAACAGGAGACCAGGAAAAAAGCAAGGGTAACTTGCCCATCAACTGCAGAATGGATAAGAAAAATACAGGTATTTTCATACAGTGGAAAGCTACCCAGCTATAAAGTAGAATAATCTTGAGGCTTTTGTAGGTGAATGGATGCAACTGGAAATCATGTTGATGGGCAACACAGTTTGAACTCATATGGGTGAACCCTACCATAAAAAACAGAAGAAGTTAATGGTATCCAAAAAGCGAAATAGATATTGTAAAAGTGATAGAGGAGGAAACATCTGGGAGGGGAAGGTGGTAACTACCATTAATTTCTTACTGAATGTCTTGAACTCATACTGTTTTCATAATTCTGTTAGATTTGGCTTTGTTCTATCTTGTTGGATTTTACTGTGTCTGATGGTATGGGCAGCTATTTTGAACATAATGGGATATATTACGGTAATCATATTTGGTTTTGTATTATCTTGTTTTGAAGTCCTTTCATTCGTTTAATTGGTTTTATTCTGTTTTATTTGATTTTATTATGTGTGATGGTATGAACAGCTGTTTTGAAGAAAACGAGATATGGTAGCCATTGCTGATTTCCTATCATCTTGTTTTGAAGTCTTATAATGCTTTTATTCTTTTGTTTTGATTGATATTATTCTGTTGTGTTTTATTTGCTTTTATTATGTGTGATGGTATGGACAACTCTTTTGAAGAAAATGAGACATTATAGTAACCATTGGTCATTTCCTGTTAGCTGGTTTTGAAGTCCTGTAATGCTTTCATTCTTTTGATTGGTTTTATACTATTTTGGGTTTTTTTTTAAATTTTTTTTAAATTTGAAACAGAATAAAACAAAAGGGGGCAGTACAGAGCAGATCAGAACAGGACAACATAGGCAACACAGTACTTTACATTAAGACAACTGGACATCAACAGTAGCTAACACCATATCTCTTACTCTGCTATAGTTGAGCATAGTTTCAAATACAATAATATCAAGCATAACACAATAGTATAAAGCCATGCATAGAGTGAAAGAATTACAGGGCTTTTTGAACCGAATAACAAAATGATCAATGGGTACTATAATATCTCATTTTCGATAAAAAAATTTTGTTTCAACTATCATACATATTCAAATTCCATTAAGACGCAATGTGATAGATAAAACCAATGGTAGAAGAACAAAAAAAAACATGGTAAGACTTCTAAGAAGGATGATATTAAATCAGCAATAGCTGTCATAATGTTTTCTTCAAAACAGCTGTTCATATCATCACGTATGATATAGTGAAACAAAACAGGATAAAACCATTCCAACTGATGATTGAAAACTTTGAAAGACTTCAAAGCTATAAGTTGGGGACTCATGCTTACCATAAAGTCTTATATACTCTTATCAAATCTCATACTAGGGAGACTATATGGTATTTACCCCTGTGAGTTTGGTTTATTTCGCTTAAGAGAATGGTCTCAAGTCGTGTCCATTTATTTATAAATATCTCGATGCGATCATTCTTTATAGCTGAGTAGTACTCCATTGTATAAAAATGCCACAACTTTTTTATCCATTCCTCAGTTGATGGGCACTTAGGTTGCTTCCAAGATCTGGCTATTACAAATTGTGCTGCTATAAACATGGGTGCATATATATCACTGTGGTATGATGTTTTCAGTTCTTCTGGGAATATGCCTAGAAGCGGAATAGCTGGGTCAAATGGGACTTCCAAATCCAGCTTTTTGAGAAATCTCCAGACTGACCTCCACAGTCGTTGCACCAGTCTACACTCCCACCAACAGTGTAGAAGAGTTCCTTTTTTACCACATCCTCTCCAACACTTCTTGTTGGTAGTGTTGTCTATCTTGGCCATTCTTTCTAGAGTGAGATGGAATCTCAGTGTGGTTTTAATTTGCATTTCTCTCATGACTAATGATGATGAACATTTTTTCATGTATTTATTTGCCATTCGTATTTCTTCATCTGAGAACTGTGTATTCATTTCAGATGCCCATTTTTGGATTGGGTCTTTGAATTTCAAAAGCCTGATTTTTTTTAATTCTTTATAAGTTCTAGACAGAAGTCCTTTGTCTGAGGCGCTGTCCATGAAGATTTTTTCCCAATTTGTGGGTTTTCTTTTCACTCTGCTGGAAACCTCTTTTGACATGCAGAAACTCTTTAATAAGATGTGGTCCCAGTTATTGATTCTGGGAAGTACTTCCTGTGTACTTTGGTTCTTGTTCA